>PVKC010001718.1:0-48396 GCA_004027635.1 Crocidura indochinensis | reverse complement strand
CCAGCAATGCTCAAGAGTTACTCCTGGCTCAGCACTCAGAAATCGCCTCTGGCATGCTGTAGGGACCATATGGGATGTTGGGAATTGAACCACTGTTGGTCCTGGGTCTGCCACATGAAAGGCAAATGCCCTACCACTATGCTATCTTTCCAGCCCCCATATGACTCTCTTGATTTTCCCCTGCTCACTCTACTCTCACCCTCACTCTAACTTTATGAGTATGGGGTGCCAGAAGAAAAAATTATTATGCACACCAGAGTTGTAGTTTTCCATGACTATCTCAGAAGGTTGAAGACATGACCACTATTTTAAGGATCAAAAACATCTTTTGAGCTCATACCGACCTGTTTGGACAAACAGAGTTTAGGGAAGAGTCCAAATGCTTCACAACATTCTTTTAGAAATTGAGTAAAGCTGGGAATTTTGTTGGTGAGAAACAACCAAAATCAAGGCCAAATAGTAATGTGTTTGCTTAACCTTGTGGGGGGATCATTGTGTATTACAACATTTGGCATGACTGTAAAGTAACCCTTACTCTAATAAAAAGGGTAACAGCCCTAATTGGAGATAGATTAAGAACTGCAGGGAAATTTTTTTTGTGTTTACATGCATTATTAGAGTAATACTTAATACATTTTTTTTTTTTTTGGTTTTTGGGTCACACCCGGCAGTGCTCAGGGGTTACTCCTGGCTCCATGCTCAGAAATTGCTCCCGGCAGGCACGGGGGACCATATGGGGCACCGGGATTCGAACCGATGACCTTTTGCATGAAAGGCAAACGCCTTACCTCCATGCTATCTCCTTGTAATTGTTTCTTATAAACACATGAATCTTTTTTATGAAGTTCAAAGTTATAGGAGCTACATTTTAAATTTTTGTCCTATATTAATAATTTTAAAAAATTGGACCACTCCAGTGGTGTTCAGTTGTTACTGCTGCTCTGACTCAAATTACTCCTGACTGTCAGGGTGGGGGTGGAGGGTCGGGCAGTGGCATATGAGGTTGTGGCAATTAAACCTGGCTTGGCCAAGTGCAAGGCAAATAAATGCCTCACCTTCTGTACTATCAGACTGGTTTCCAACAATAATTTTTATTCTTATAAAATATGGCAGCCTTCTGAACCACAGACTCTTTAACAAACATCGTTTATAAATGGGACTTGGATTTTGTCCCTGTTGACTGGGAGGGGACCACAAATAGAGAGTAAACATTTGCTCTGGGATCATTATGTTGTGGAACCCAAGGATGATAAGAGTGACCATCATGACAGGAGCTCATGCTTCTAGCATGTCTAAAAGGCGCACACAGTCTTGTGAGCTGCAGCAATATTTCCTTTTAATCCTCATAACAAATTCATGAATTTACCCTGGTCATCATCTGTGTCTTATAGGGGAAAACAGAAAGGAGGAGAGCGCTGTTAGCTCAGTTTTATTACAGATTCTAGGGACCTTGATGCCATCTCTCTCCTGGCCACTCAGTACCCTTCTTTGGAATAAAATGAAACTTGAGGAAAGGAAGCTAAATTTGCTGCTGGAATGTTTGTGGGGGAGATCTGGGAAGAGTCCCATGCCTTCTATCTGCCCTAACAACCTCTGTTAAGGAGCTGTGTCCCAGAGAGACACAGGACTTAACATGACCCTGAAAACACAGGCTCCTTTATTCTGTTGGTTTTTACCTTAGAGAGAAAAATACAATGTTAAGTTCTATTTTACGATTTGGGGTTTTCCACTTTACTTTGTAATGAAAGGAGTGGAAGTAGAATTCTACATAATTTCCAAAAACAAAAGAGAAAGAGAAGACATATAGTCTCAAATAGGACACACATTATTTTTTTTTATAAAATATTATTGTTGCTTCTTGTTAAGTCACTTAATTTAAATACAGTGAGGGAACAAAACATGGCTTGATCTGTTCAGTGGGTAATGTGGATCATGCAAATTCTTGTCATTATTCTTTTCTAAGAATAATAATTACTGGGGCTGGAGAGAGAGCATAATGGTAAGGCATTTGCCTTGCATGCAAAAGGAGGTGGTTTGAATCCCGGCGTTCCATATGGTCCCCCATGCCTCCAAGGAGCTATTTCTGAGTAGAGAGCCAGGAGTAACCCCTGAGTGCTGCTGGGTGTGACCCAAAAACTGAACAAACAAAATAGAATAATAATTACTTTATTTAAGCACATTGATTACAAAATTTTTCTATTAAATTTAAGTTATACAATGTATACCAACCTTCCCCATTACACATATCCCACCACCAACATCCCCAGTTTCCCTCCCGCCCTTCCCCTTGCCTGCCTCTTGTCAGATATTTTACTTCTCTCTCTCTTTTTCTTCCTTTTATCCCACTATTTTAACACTGTAGTTTTCACTACTGTTAGTGAAGGTGTGTGTATCATGCATATCACTTTATCTCCTTTAACCATCTTGTTTTCAAATTCTTGTCATAGTTTCTATTAGTCATCTTTCATCTTGCAAAATGGTTTTATTCCCAAGTCAAGGGATTTACACCAGAAAGAAAATTTGAATAAAGAAAGAGAGGAGAGAGGACAGGAAGAGAAAGAGTAGCACCTTTTGGTAACAGGCATCCTAGGTTAATAAACCCTCACATGTCACCAAGAAAAGAGAAAAACATCCCAGTCACAAAGGCAGGCCATAGTAGGAGCTACCCTCCAGGCAGTAAAGATATTGTGAATTTTCTTCTCCTGGATAATATGAGCATCTGATCTAGGTGAGGCCAATATTACAAGTAGACTTATCACCCCATGAAATGTCTTACCCCTTACTAGTAGGTGTATTATACACACTGATTAAAATGATTTCCAAGGCCACATTTCAGTGAAAAAGTGGCAACCATAACTTTGTCTACGATGAGTGAGCAGGCAGACTGTGTGCTATTGTAACCAGGAAATATGGGATAGAAAGATGTATATAATTTATTAAAGTATATCACTCTTCAAAGTATACTCTAATCACTTTAAAATGTTAATCATTGTTGTCAAAGTGACCCCCAGTCTTCTTATTCCCAGGCCCAGATCTGACTTCAGGTTTGATTTTCAGATGAGGTCATTCAGAATGTGATAGTGTCAATAGCTGTTCAGAGTGAAAGGTTACTCAGTGACCATATCCAGGAGAGACCTCGTGTCTGTTTTATTTCAAAGTCTTGTACCCTCTACCCTTTCTGCCTCTGGTATCAGAAGTTAGCTGATACATCAGGCATATATATATACACATATACATATATATCATAGATATCATATATCATAAATATATATCAGTGTGTATATATATATATTGATGATCATTTGGTCTAGGATTGATCTGAGGAAATAGGATTGATTTTTATTTTAATAGCAGTAAGTACTCATCAGAAAGTGCTTTCCTTACTTGGGAATAAGAAATCTGGAGAAATGTGGATGTAGAAAAAAGTCAGTAAATGTGTGATTTGTGTCTTCTTGGACAACACTGTTCAATGAACAAAGATGGAAGCATCTACTTTATTCACTTTTGTACCTACAATATCTAAAGGTCCATTTTCAGACATGCATTTGTTACAATAAATTCAAATGATCAGGGCAGTTGCTTTGTGATTTCTAGTCTCACTTTTCCTGTTTAAGTTTAATCCAGGAGTAAAAGTAAAAAGGCAGAATGCCTCTACTCCAATTCGTTCCTCACATTTTCATGAGTGGAAAAATAAAAGGAAAAAGCTGGTTTCAGTCCTGGCTGGTAACTAACTGTCCAAGTCTCCACTAAACTTGGCTGATAGTGGTTCCAGCTTTGTTCATGAATAATCAACAGTCACATCTGGATTCACATATTTACCTAAATGTAGACAAACCCAAATTATCTTGGATCTGCCTGATGTATTTCTATCTGATGCTGTATTTCTTTCCCTAAATATCTCACCCCACCATCTCACGCCTCCACAGTTCTCTTCTCCAAAGACTTAACAACAAAAATATGTGCTCCCCCCAACATTCTCCACCAGTGAGTGTAAGGGTCTGAGAAACTTACCCTCTGTCATTAGAGTGATTGAATGCAAAAGTTTGAATATGTGCTACATGCAAAATATCAGAACATCTTAAAACAGGGATCCCTTCGGAGAGGGTCTGCATGAACATCTCCTATTAAATAAAGCCTGAAAAGGACAGTCTCCTCACCAAATAAGGAGCATGTCTGCAAGCTTCATCACGTGCATCCCTATGCCTCCCTTCCACACTAGCCTGCCCTCCCATTTTTTTTTCTTTTATTAGAAAAGCCCTTGAAACTTATCATGTGCAGCAGATGGGAGTAAAAATGCAACTTGAAGACAGTTATATAAATATATCCTTGATGTCTGTTTTGCTTTTCAATTTGCAACCAAAAGTACAAAGGTAGAGCCGTGCGCCAGCAAGGGCCGCCTGTGTCTCTTGATATCCATTCCAGATGTTGGCTAGACTTTGTGGAGCCAGGCTTATGGCACTGGGCTGGGGTTTCTGCTCTCCTTCTCCAGGTGTGATGCCTCATGCTGTTCCCCCCATGTGCTCCCTGGCCCTATCCAAACACTCTAAACTCCAGAACCAGATACCACTACCCTCCCACCCTGTTTTACCTTCCCCAGTTCCTGACTCTCCAGAGGGAGGGGAAGTCTATACACAGGGTCATATGTCCTTGCTTATCATCTTTGCTGTGCAAAACAAGCTCCTTTACAAAAGGAAAAGAAAATAAATAAAAGCCAGAAAGAGGTACACACATGCAAGCATGCACGTGTGCACACTCACACAAAGACACACACACATGCACATATACTCACACTCCTGATGTCAGGAGTAATATTCTTAGCCAGTTAAGATCCACTTCTCATCTACGCTCCTGGCTGTGTTTTTTGAGAGTCTGGGGGCTATTTGACCCCCCATGTCTGGCAAAGTGCTAATGGTGGTTCTCTGTTCATGCTTGTAAAGGATTTTACACTGTAATATGTTAACTTACTGATTAAACACTGCTAAGCGCAGGAGTGTATCATAAATCTTGCAGGCGCCAACTCCATTTATCTGAACGTTGGTTACTGTCTAGCATGGGTAAACAAATGACAGGGGCATGTACTACGATGTATGGGACCACGGAGGAGCACTATTAATCATCCGCACCTGGTGTCCCTTCCTTCATGAGGTACCCTGGGCTGAAGGGAAGAGCCTGCTTCTTCTGCTCTCTCCATGCAGATCAGGCTTTTCTAGAGGAGGAATCTGGGGAGACTGTGCAAAAGTATTTCAGGGAAAAAATTAGTGAGAAAAACAAGGATCACAAATTTCTCCCTCCAACTCTTTGGACAACTCTGGGGATGCCATGTTGTTTCAGGTACTTTATTAGGAAAGACAGACTTGTGGTACTAAAAGGAGTCAGTTTTCTCCCCAGTGCCTACATATAAAAGTTGGGAGAGAAATTTGTCAAGTTTTATTCATACAAATGGTTATATTCTTCCATGTGAAAGACAAACAACAAATCACTGGGTGGCTCTTCCCCCTTTCTGTGTGTGTGTGTGTGTGTGTGTGTGCATAAAGGGGGCAGAAAGCTATAAGCTATGCATACATCTAATAGGAAAAAATAGAATTCACATTTGCTTTGTTGATTTAGATTTCAAATTCTGGATTCTATGTACATATTGCAGTAAAGATTGCAACATTGAAGTACATTAAGATTCATTCATGTTTCCTGTATCTAGTTGTATTACAATTTAATCTACTAAAGAAGAATAGGATTATTTTGAATTTAAGAAAAATAATATTGCATATTCCACTGCTATATCTCAGTCAACTGGGCCACAAGTTTAAAGCAAAAGACAGAGAATGCAATGTTGTTCAGGGTCTGTTGTGCTGGATTACCTGGGCCAAGTCATCTAGTGTTTTGCAATCTCCAAGGTAGTACCAGGTGATTTTTAGGGTAATATATGGTGCTGGGAATTGAACCCAAGTTGGGGTATATAATGAAGTATACACCTCATCTGAAGTATTTGTTGTTGAACTATTTGTCCTTGCCTCTAAATTGAATTATTTAATATTTAATATCTCTAATGAGTGTTTGTCTCATAAAGTGCTTTAGCAAATTTCAGAAGGCAGTAAATTCAGTGTACAGCTCTAGCACAAATTTCTTTATGGAAAAATCTAGTCTGTGATGAGACAGTTTCACCTGCACTTAGATTTCTTCCCAACAAACAAGTTGTTTATTTTATTATTATTATTATTATTACTATTATTATTATTATTATTTTCCCTTGCTAGGGATCCCACACACTAGATTAGAATTACTTTATGATTTTGGCAGCATTCAGGATTAAGCTTTAAATTTAGGCTCTGCTCAGTCTCTGATAGTAATACCTAAATACTCAAGTTTAGATATTAAAGTAAAGAATCCCATAGCCAATGACTTTGGGAAATGCTTTCCAAAGTAAAATGCAATATAACTATGCTACAAGCTATGAAAAGCTTTTATTTTACTTTATTTAATTGTACATATTTATATTTTATTATAATGTTTATCATGTATTGGTTTACAAGAGTAAATGCCTATATGATTTTAAAATATATTACTACACATCCACCCACCAGTGTCAATATCCTGTCATCATAGTCTATTGGTCCTTCCATTTCACCTTTGCCTCTTCCTTTATATAAAACAGTTCTGTGGTCTTATTTTTATTTGTTATTATCTATCCCCTTGCATTCTTTATGACATAGGCAGAAGTATGTTAGTATTTGTTTTTCTTTTTTCTGACTTTACTTAGCATGGCACCTTTCAATTTTATCCACGTTGGAGGAAAAAGCAAGACTGCATCTTTTATCAATGCCAAATAATATTCCATTATGTGTCTATGCCACATCTTCTTTATACACTCATCTTCCTATAAGCATAGTTTGATAAAGAATCCAGCCTTACTTATTAAAAGTCTCAGTGTCCTGTGACATTTCTGAGATGAATAATCAAAGTTTCTGAGAGTTTACAGGGTTCTTTCTGGGATGAGAAAATGTTCAGCTATTAAAAGGGGAGCTAAGATAAGAAAATGTTCAGCTGTTAAAAAGGAACTAAAGTGGAAACTCCAGGTAATGAAGGGAAAGAATATTCCAGACTAGAAAGATACTTTGCTCAAAAGCAGAAGACCATGAAAGAACACAGAATGCCAGAGAACATGTAGAGTAATGTTGGCACAGGAACTGTGAGGGAGGAAAAAGAAAGAGTTTGCTATCATATGGATTTAGAACACTTCAATGTGTGGGAGCATATCAAAGATCTATAATCTGTAGACAATGACCACTGCTGCTTAAATCAAATTGAATATGCATGCTTGCTGCTGAATTTTACTGTACACCTAAATATCCAGATCACTTACTACATATAGAGACCTTTCTAATAATAGATTTGACAAAAATCACCTAATGAAATAGTGTGTGTGTTTGCATATGTGCGTGTGCAGCACGCATGAGCATGTGGGCATGCTGTTGCTATTTTGTCATATGAATTACTTTATATACTCCTTAACATAATCTGAGGTTTGTCATTCTTTTATTTTTCTCTTTGTTGCTTGTTTGCTTTTGAGACACACACACCTAGTAGTGCTCAGAGATTACTCCTGGCTCTGCTCAGAAATTACTCTTGGTGGGGTTCAGCTAGGATCATATGTAGTGCTGTGGATTGAATCTTGGGCAATTAACAAGGCAAGTACCCTTTTCACTGCACTATTTCTTCAATTGAAAGTTTGCCATTCTTATTGATGCCTTGCTTATAAATACATTTATAAGCCACTTGTAAGTTTAAGTTTCATGCTCCAGATCCTATGGCTGGAACAAACATGTTCCAAAGAAAGTTAGTGAGTGATATCAGTTGTAAATCATTTGTAAAGTTTTAGCTCTTCCAATCCCAATCCACTGACTTTGCCTGTTTTAAACAGAATCAAACGATTTTCAGGAGAAGAACTAGCATGTCTTGGACATTTCACTATCTTTTGGGTTGTTAGGGGGGGCAGGATTAGAGTAAGGTGTGCTTCTCTGCCTCCTCTTCAATGGCATAGAAGGAAGTGATGCTAAGAAAGATTTGGAGACACAAGACCACAGGAGGAGGTTTACTGGATTTCCATACCTAGTATATAAAAGAGCTGCATTGTGTGTGTATATATAGTTTTACAACTATTACATTTATCTATAGTTAGGCACTTGGGTTCTTTTCACATTGTATTAAGTGTAGTTATGAATATAGGTGTGTATATATCCTTCATATTAATACTATTGAGCTGAAGGTTTGGAAGGAAGGAAGCTCGAGTACTTTGAGAGGAAGGGGTACATTGATGATGGGTATGCGGTTGAAGTTATGTGCATGGAAAATCATTATTAATAGCACTGTGAACAACAGAATTTTAATTACAAATTAAAAATATATAAAATAAGTCAGAAATATATAAAAGTAGTCTTTGGACAGAATCCCAATTTGCTTCCATCATGATGTCTCACCTGAGTCCACTCTCTAGTTTCTGTTCTACCAGAAAAAAAACTCTACTGTGTTAATACTTGGTTTCAAAGAGACCTGTCATCAAAATAGCCACTATTTGGGTGATAACTATTTTGAAACCTACTAACCTATGCCAACACACAGGTGCAGGTACATTTATTACTTTTTAAGACCTCTTTTCTGCACTTGCTAGAAATTCTAGGATCATCTTTTTAAAGAAGCTAGCTTTATTTTCTGCCTTAGATTTTCATATCTTAAAGTCAACTCAATAGCTATAATTTTATATAGCTTCTTTATAGTTTATTAAACATGTTTATAAGTACTATCCATTTAATATTCCATTTGATTGAAGTATCAAACCTATCTTCCAGTTTTTTTCTCAAATAGTACTAAAATTTTGAAAAAAATTAAATCAGGAGGAAAGAAAAATCACTGGAACTGACATTACACTTTTTCAATTGCAAATTATCTTTACTAACTGGCTGTCTGGGAACTGCTCCAAGCTGATGTGAGGTTCTCTTTGATAACGTGGTGTTTCTAAGCAACATTATGCGGTCAAGCCCACGTAGACAGGCGGTCGGCTACCATTCGGACTTTAACATATTTTTTTTTGTTATTGGACACTCATAATTTGATGTTTCTTCAAAGGCAAAACTGAAAATGATGCAACTTCAGATTCCTCCTCTGCAACTGCCATTTATCTCTCATTTAGCTATCATTCAGTTGGAACAATAACGTGATATTAAATGCTTTCTATTTCCCTTTAAGTGAATGCATAGGTAAGTTTTTGGGCACAGTTTCAAAAGAGTTATCTCCACAAAATGCTGCTCAAACATGATGCTATGATATTTTAGGAGCTCTTTTCTCTGGGGCATTCTTAGTTTCTGAAACTTCTCACTTTGGAGGTGCCAGTGTTTCAGCAGCCACTATTTCTGAACAAATCTCCTGGGAAGCACAGGTACATGTTTTCCATTCAGTTATGCACTAGAAAAAACCTGGAGGTCCCTAGACCTTTATTTTTAAGTGAAGTAAGATCATTTTTATTAAACTGAAAAATGTGTAATGGAAAGAAATAAAATGATATATATATGTGTTCAAGAGAGAATGCGAATGTAAAAAAGCAAGCAAAGAGATGTAGAGACAAGAAAGAGAGATGTATGCCCAAGAACATAGACTTGCAACTTTCTAAGCTATTGATGTCATTTCAATTTTCTGTTTTTATTGGAGATATACTTTATATCAGGCATTACGAAGCTTGTTTCTATTCTCAAAGTTATAAATTTTCACACTGCTTTGGCATGGGCATTCTAATACCTATGTTATTTTATTTCATTTATTTTAATTTTTTGATTTTGGGGCCACACCAAGAGGAACTCAGGGGTTACTCATGGATCTGTGCTCAGTAATAATTTCTGACAGGCTCTTGGAACCCTATGGGTTTCTGGGGATAAAACCTTGTTCTGCTGCATGTAAGGCAAATGCCATACCCACTGTGCTATTGCTCCGGCCACAAGTATCATTTATAATTTAAAGAGGAATATTTGTAGCATATTCATAGTTAAAGATAAATGAAAGTTAGAGGCTCAAGTATTTTGACCAAGGTCTTAATAGTGATTCAACAGACTCAAATTTAGACTTTTATACTCCCAATCATTGTTCAAGTTCTTTCTCCCTTCTTCACCACCACAGCCCTGTTAGAAACAAGCAATAGACTTGTTTACCGTTTTGAAGGCAGAAATCATGCTTGAAGAACCTCCATGTTTGCTGAATCTGTTCTTGAACTTCAAGCACTCATAAAAATGTGGGCTGTTTTGCTTTCTCTTTGATATCAGAGAAAAACAAACCTGTTGATTGTTTTTCTTAGCTATATTTATTTCATTTACTTTTTCAAGAAGTCATTTTTTTTAATTTGTGGAATTTACATAAATAAATCCTTCACTATAAATCTTTTGTCCTTTTATATTCTTATATTCTGAAGTCACCTCTGTATTTCAACTTTTTAAGAGAGGTTACATGAAATCTAGCTACATAATTTCCAATAAGAGTATCTCTTCCTGAGATGTTCAAAAGAATTCTTCTCTGAGCAATTTATTAGGTCTTCCAAATAGTTTACCATCTACATATTTTGGCAAAACCCCAAAATTACTCAAACAAAATCTCCTAAGCACTATGTTTTTTTTTTAAGTTTATATGATTGAAATTGTCATTTATAGTAAAATGCCTGCCACCAGCTACCTCTGGAAACCACTATCTTTTATTTTTTTCTTTACAAAATATTCCCTTTATCTACCAATTCTGTAGTAATACTTTTGAAATATAGCAAACCAAGACCTCTTAAAGAGGCAATAAAACCAATTCAATAAATTAAAGCAACTTTTTTGGGGGGTGACACACCCATTTGATGCTCAGGGGTTACTCCTGACTAAGCACTCAGAAATTACCCCTGGCTTAGGGGGACCATATGGGATGCTAGGGATCAAATCGCGGTCCTTCCTTGGCTAGTGCTTGCAAGGCAGACACCTTTCCTCTAGCACCACCTCACAGACCCCGACAACTTTTATTTTTTTATGAGTAAAATATAATGTATAAATTTATGAAATTGTTATCTAGAATATTCATCTTCAAACAGGTTGGTTTTTCCATTCCATAACACCTAGAAATGACTGAAGACAATTTGGGATATTACACAGGTGAGTAAGGAGTAGTTTTTGGCACCTAGTGAGTGGATACCAGGAATGCTGATCAGTGTAACACCATGCCCTGGATAATTCAACTAAAAGAATTCCACATCAAAGTCAATAGTGGGGAGCTTGAATTTTCAGATCTGATGCAAGGAAAAGTAAGTATTGTTTCTCAAAAATTTTATTCTGTGACTCTGTGTAATTGTACACATGTTTTTGTATGATATGTGCAGACACATGAGTTATTTTATTTCATTTTTTTGTTTGTGCATACATTCATATTGCTTTGCATGCATAATTTCAAATGAATTATTGCCTATGATACCTTTGTAGAAAGTTAATTAGAATTTTGTCCCTTAAAGATCACTATGAGCTGCAGAGGTAGTCCAGGGATTAAAGTGATTGCTTTTAATGCAGTGTACCCAGATCTGATCCCTGATAATGCATATAATCTCCCAAGTACTTCCAGAAATTATTGCTGAGCACAGAGATAGAATTAAGTCCTAAGTATACCCCAGACATGGAAAAAAATAAAAAAGAACACTCAAATACTTAAAAAAACTCATATTAGTGATTATTATATGCAGAAGCATCTCTTATTAATTTAGTAAATGGGTACAATAGTAAAAGGCCACACTCAATAGTGCTCAAGACTTACCACTGATTCTGGCCTCAGGGGACCATCTGAATGCTCAGGTTGGAACTAGGGTCAACTGTGTGTAAGGAAGTACCTTACCCCATGTGCTATCTCACTATTTTCTTTAAGTTTTTAAAAAGTTATATAAGAAAGCCAAAAGTCAGAAGAAGCAGTTCCATAGAACCAGTATGTGTGCCTTGAATTTGAATGCTTATAAAACCAGCAAGCCCAATGGATTTTAAAATTCCCTCATTGGTTAAATTGTGGACTATTTTTTCCCCTAACAACTGCTATTAGAAAGTCTATAAAATGAGTAAAAACATTGATACTCCAAAACTACAGGAAACAAAGAGCTTCAGACACAACCCCCGCCCCCCAGATATTGAGTCATGTGAGTTTGTGGGGCTCTTCCGGAAAGCTAAGGGTCCAATAGAGTGGCGTCTATCAGAAGAATCTAAGCCAATACCTAGACAAATCACTTCAGCCATGCTGATTTGATGGGAAAAGTATTATGAAAAGATGGTTGGTAGAGTTAAGTGTCAAAATAAAAATTTGTGATCCACAAAGAGCCTCATGGAACTACAACTTTACATATTTACAACAATTTGTTTTAACCCAAAACCTTCTTGATAGGTAAAAATGATTAGTGATAAGATGCCATAGTTGACTTTCACTCATCAGATATAGAAACCTCTTCTTTATTTCCCTTTTTCCATGAAAAGATTCCTAAATGGTGCTCAGGTGTCTCAGATCTCTTAGAAATCCTGTCAGTCCAATGATAGAGCCCACAGATACAGTGTTGCTTGGACCAGTGGTATGGAGACTGCCAGCTCCAGAACAGAAGTACTCAGAGATGACCAGGGTTATAATCAGTAATGCTATATGAGGTGATTCCTGAAGACCATTTGGTGCCAAGTATTGAACAAGTATTGTCAGGCATAAACTACACATGTTCCTTAACTATTGTACTATTTCTCGCTTTCTGAAATCTATTTCTAACATGAATTCATATGCCCTTCACTTCTGACATATCAAAAAACAGAGCATGACTTTCCTGTTTAAATTTGTTCATGTAAAGTGAAATGTTCTGGTACACAGAGAGATCAATGCACTGGGATTCATGCCTTGCATGTAGGAAGTTGTGGTTTCATCTGTGACACAACAAAATTCCCAAAAGTAACATCCCAAAAGTCCCTAGACATTGTTGGTTGTATACTCACTCCATAAAATACACATAATTTCTGTTATAAAGGTAGAGTGTTGGTAAATTTGAATGACATATGTATATGTGTGCATGTATATACATATATGCATATATATTTTCCCTACCAGATAAACTATCAATTTGGGGTCCCAACTTTGTTCATATGTGAAACCAAAACTTTACTGTAAGTTGAAATTGTTGTGAAATGTTTGGAGTCCTAAGCCTGAAATGAATTGTTCTTAAGCTTAAGTTTATTGTTGTAGGTTCGAGTTTTTACCTTTAAATTATGAAGGGGAATGGCATTTCCTGCTTCATCAGGAAAGAAGAATTTGACCCCTGCAAGGGCAAATTTTCCCTAGATTTCCATTCCTGACTTAATGTGTTCAACTTTTAAAGAGGGTTGAGTTTTAGAGGCACCAGAGGGAGATGTTGCTACCTGCATGTACACATAAGCTCCCACCATAACCTGCATGCCATTTACAGTAAAAACCTGTGATTGTTAAATGCCTGGCTCACTTTTTTCCCCCAGTAAGAAGCAGAAGTCTGCCAACTTGAACTTTAATGGTCTCAGCTGTTTTGGAGTGGTGTAATCACATTGTTAGATTCATTTCGCAGCTGGACTAGTGAATTATATTCATTCAAAAACCAGCTTTACCTGGTTGACTCCAGTTTCCCTCCATATACATTCATTCACATGGGCATATATTTATCTCTGATCTAGCTTTAACCAAGGAAATCTTCAATTCTGAGGAAATTGTTAATGCTATTATTGTGGCACTCTGTAACTGCCATGGTTTCTCTCTGAGGACTTCTCCAACCAGATGGAAAGGGGGCTTGTATTGGGAGTGTTCTCATGCACACTGAGAAAGTCTTGCATATGCAGCAATTTCAGTTTCTATTTCTGAGAATTTTGTCAGGAGTCTTGACAATCAATGAGAACTAAAAACAATTAGTCATAGTTGTGAATCTCTTTAAATTCATGATCAGAACAGCTTCCTAGGAAAGTTGTGTCTGAAGGCAAAGATTAGGGCCTATACTGCAAGGCATATTTTGCCAGACAATGGACATTTCAGCCTGGGCTCATTAAAAGTCATAACCTACCCTTTGTTTAATCAAAGTTCTTCTGAGTTCTCAAATGGGGAGTGCTTTGAAGAGCTGCTTCGATTACCTATCTCTGATGGATGATGCAGTTGGTGTTGATACTTTATAGTTAATCTGAATGAAATGTTTGCAACAACTACAAGTGCAGCCAAACTGTGTCATTCTTGTTATTGAGAAATGAATTTCTGAATTTCCCTGAATTGAGAAATTCTATTTTACTTCATCCACCCTGTTCAATAGACCCAAATGAATGTGCATAACTCTGAGAAGCAAGAACTCAGAAATAAGGAATCAAATCTGTGCCTGAGATAGGTATTGTTAAAATTTCCCGAAGGACTGGAAACTTGAAAAGCTTCCTTATGAGGATTTTTTCATGAGCCTAGTTTGTTTACATCACTTTCTTGTGATCCTACGTAATGTGGAGAATTGCTATTGTGGAAAAAGGATCAAACCAGCATCTCTAAATAGGAATAAGTAGGAATATAAAGGTAGAACCCTGATCCCAGAAGCCCAGGTATGGCTTGGAAGGTAGACTTACAAACAAGCAGAATTCATACAAGTTTGGGGGGACAAGGTCAGAGTTTTCGCAAGTGCAGGATGTAAGAAGCTCTCACTTTGGTGAAACAGAAAGAAAACAAGGAGTCCTGAAATATTCCCTCTGGGTTTCTAGAAAGGGAAAGTCCCATCTATTTCAGACATGGGGACCAGTCAACTCTGGTAGGCCCCAGTGTTTTGACAGCCATGGCCATACCCTAAAGTTTTTCTAGTCAAGGCCACTTCCCACATTTCAGTCACCTGTCTAAGTAGGAATAGCACAAATCTTGCTGATTTAGGGGTTACCCTGAGTTCATATAAGAGAATACAGCCCTAAGTTTGGTATATAACAGAAATGAGAAAGGTAAGGACTGTTTCCTGGCTCTTTTTCACTGTGAGCTGCTGCCTTCTTCCCTTGCATTTGCCAAGGATTCAGAAACAGTGGGGAAGGTTCTATTCTTTGGCTTGTTGTTGCTCTTTACTTCATTTTATCTCTGTCAGTCTGTCCCTTGCTAAGCTGTTTTCAGGTTATAAGAGACAGATGGGAGATAGTCCATCATCAAGAAAGCTGCTTGAGAGCTGACTTAATGTCCTCAAATGCTGCCTGCCTTCATTCTCTAGTCTTCCCAATTTCACCCTCGAACTGCAGGTGTGGGTTGAAACTGCAGGTGGCAGTTTTTTGGGGGGAGGTTGTGCCATTCTATTCTCTATACTCTGAAGACTTACCATGGAGCAGGCAGCTGTAAAATACTTCCTGCCACCGTGAGCAGGAAGATTGAGTGAAAACAGCCTCAGAAAAGTCTTCAGGCTTATGCTGACAATTCTGGAAACATAGGTTAATTGTGCCTTGAAAAGATGTCACACTTTTCTCATATTTTATCAAGTGTATCCAGAGCTAAGACCCTCTGAGAAAAGAGCTACAGTTCTGAATCTCCACTCTGCTCCCTGCCATGTTCTGTGCCAAGTTGGAAAGGAAATCATTGAGAGGTGTTTCTGAGTTAGATGTGACTCAACATGGGTATAGATATATCCTGTCAATGATCAGAGAAAAAGAAAGCCTAAAAAGAACCGAAATTAGGAAATATGGGCCTTAGACATTCCACAGGTGGAAGGAAGGACACTTTAAACCAACATTATTCAACCTTTTTATACCTCTGAACTGGCACCAAGTCTGGTGGTTAAGATCACTGCTCTAAACCTCCGGAATTAATAGTCAAAATTTTGTCTTTTTCTTAATGAGAATCTGGAGCTGTGCCCTGGCCCCTAACTAGAGGCCCACAGCTGCTGCAAATCGATTTATCCTCTGATGATAGGTAAAGCTGCTGCTTGTGTCATCAGAAAGATACTACCTTGCAGGCTGTTTTGTTAAGACACAGTATTTTCTTTTTCCTTTGGCTCTTTTCTTATCTCTTTGCTATGTAAAATCTTAGAGTACAAAATCTGAATAGTAGCTACTGCTTTTTGTCAAGCAGGGATTGTTTTTGAGATGGAGGTGTTTGGGGGAAGAACTGGCAGTAAAATATTACATGATTACCATAAATGGCATGAAGGCATATTATCTGCCTCACAATTATAGTTACAAGTTCAGGTCTCCAATGTCACATGTGCCAAGGACAATCTTGCTAGTTTTGTTGTCCGAGCTTGTCATCTGTCATAAATCACTGATACTGCAAGCAATTTCTAGTAGCACCACTGTCTGTGTGTATGTGCATGACCAAAAGGAGATTGCCTCTCCCTAGTGATCAGAGGTGAGCCCCACAACTGAAAGATGTGGAGACATGATAACCAGAAAGTAGGATCTCTGCTAAGCACATAAATATTGAAGCATTTCAGTGAAGCACCATGTGTGTACATCTCAACTAAGAATGAAAGTTCCAGTGACTGTGTGTGCAAAAACCACAATTCTGAGCGTAAACTTGGTGAGCATCATGTCTGAGTGCATTCTACTGCACAGTCTCCAGTAAGCACCACAGCTGAAAATGTCTGAACAGTATCATGTGTATGGGTGCAAGCCTTGGTTGTTAGAATACCTTTATCAACCATCTTCAACAACAAAGAAGGAAAGGATCTGAAGAGAGAGAAATGAAAATAAACACCCAAAGGCAACTGTCCTTCTGGTTTACTGAGAAGGCTTTCTCTTGAAAACATCTTTATGGTTTTACTTTGGTACCTATTCCTTTCTGTTTAGACATTGAATCAAAAGGATAATTTCTCTGTTGTTTAGTAGTGGATCTGACTCCGGTTCACTTAATAAAGTGGACATTGATTATTGGAGATAAAGCCAAATATAGAAACATCTGGAAGCAGGAAATTTCTGGGGAGATTGTCTTGAAAGATCCTTGTGTGTTTCTCATGCTAGAATTCAGCCTTCAAGGAAAGTGCCAAGCCTTCTCTGAAGGAGCAATCCCTATGTGGCCACATGAGAATAACACAGGACTTTTAATCCAAAAGTCCCAAGGACATCTCTTTATAACCTTGAATTAATTGCTACTTGTTTCTGAATCATATGAACCTCATTCCATGAAAACTCAGTAAGGAGCTTGCCAATTTTGGAGGTAGGATGCAGAAGAGGACAGAAAAGAATTCTATGACAATGATGGAAGAAAGTGGTCATTTGGGAGGAGGGGGTGCTGAAAGCTAACAGTCTTAAGCATGAAGCCCTATTAATAATATTAATGTTAACCACTGCCTGTCACAGGGCAGTTTGGTAGGTTGGAGGAAAACTAGGGACATTGGTAGAAGGAAGTGGACACTGGTGAAAAAATGAAGGGATTGGTGTTGGAATATTGTAGTCCTAAAACTCAACCATTAGTATCTTTGTAATTCACAGCTACTAAAAAAATTAAAAAACAACAACAAAAAAAACTGACAAAAGACAAATAACATAAAATCCCGATAATGCTAAGAACTCAATCAAACAAACAAAAAAATCAAGTGAGTACATTCCAAACAATTCCACAGAGCATTGTAAGACTCTCTTTAAAAACTTTATGATGGAACACACAGTAGGTAATTATGTGGCATCTATTACTATAGTTATTATGGATCTGACATGGAATTGGGCTAACAAAATGCAGAATCTGTCTGAGAAGGGAATCTTTTTCTGGAGAAAGGGGTTTCAAGAATCCCCTTCTTCTTGTTGCCCCTTTCCCTTCTGAGACATACACTGTGAAAGTTTTTAGAATGTGCTCAGTTTATGACTCTTTCAGGACTTGGAAACTTCCTCTAAAATCACAAAGTTGAAGACATTATTTTTAGGGACTTCCAGAACCCTTTGAAAGTTCACCTGGTCCCACTTAATTACTCTGAAATTACTTATCCATAGTCTATAGATGGATTATTTGTGGGTATAATTTGTGATATCCAAAGAAAGGGAGCCATTAATAAAGAATGAAATATAAAAGGATTGTCTCAGAGGAGTGTTATCATAAATTAGCAATATTGCATCTGCCTGAATCTCTTTTCTTTAACTCTCTTGGGTATTTTAAGCAGCACCTAAATATAGCACCTGGTGGTCAAGAAATACTATCCCAATGATTCCCCTACCTTATAGACAGGGTTTGAAATTAGCACTAGAAATCTAGTCACCCATATTTTGCATTGCCAACAGCACATTTCCAATTAAAAGCACAACTTTGCAGGTATGAATCATGCACTTTGTGTAAATTCTGCTACGTGATGATTTATTTTCTTGACACAAAATAAATTACACATAGTGAACTTGGCCTACATTTATATAACCTTGTCTATGGGCACAGTGTGAACATAAAGAGAATTGATTAGAATGACAAATAATTTAGTGGGTGATGAGGATTCTATAATTTGGACCCTGTAGGCAAATTACTTTAAAGTTGTGAATATCAAAATAGTATTTATGAACTAAAGGATCTTAACATTCTCAGAAGATCTTTACGATTTATAAACTCAACTTAAATGTACATTCAAAACTTAATCTCACAAATAAAGGCACCAAAATCTCAAACCATCCTACATTTGAAATCCTGAAAAGGTATTAGATCCAGAATTCTTGGTGATCTGTTTGACAGAAATTTCTTCTTATCTGCCCTATCTAAGGTTGTACTATGACTAAAGAACTTAGTGGAAAATATTATTTTAAAACTTACTTAGTTCTATATCTTGTCACCACCCAATTTTTTTTTTGGTTTTTGGGCCACACTGGTGATACTCAGGGACTACTCTTGGCAATCATAAATTGTTCCTGGCTTCGAGGACCATATGGGATGCCGAATGAGGATATAAACAATATATGGTTTGATCCCCGCCATATGAGGGATCAAACCACGGTCTGTCCTACTTAGTATGTGCAAGGCAAATGCCCTATCACTTGCACCACTGCTCTGGCCCCTACCCTAACATTTTAAAACTTGCTTCAATCACAATGTTCCTTTAACAAGATGTCATTATATAAATCTAGTGATAAATCAGATCTCTTGGGACCAGATGTGTTGGCAACAAGCCTTTTTCCTCTTTGTGGAGTAGATATTGTTAGATTAAAAATTTTCAGCCACAGACATATTAACAAGTGTATAGTCTTCCTACCTTTATATATGCAAATGAAGGAAGTCAAGGTCCAGGATAGTTTAGTAATTTATTACCTGACATATAAAAAACAAACAAACACAGAACAACAAAATTTGGGGCCAGAGCTATAACAAAAACACAGCAGTAAGGCTTTTACCTTGCATGTGTCTGACCTAGGACTCAACTGGGGTTCTATTCTCAGCACCCCATAAGGTCCCCCAAGAAAGGGGACATCTGAGCACAGAGTGAAGATTAACCGCTGAGTGCAATAGCTTGTGACCTAGAAAACGAAAAGAAAAGAAAAGAAAAGAAAAGAAAAGAAAAGAAAAGAAAAGAAAAGAAAAGAAAGAATAACAAAGTGTAGTTAGGACGGTGTAGGCAACAATAACATATAGAGAATGATGGTTCTCTTTTCCGTATACAGGTCCTTGCAATTCAAGGTAACTAGTTTTTTACAATAGCACCTTAACATTGTTAGAACTTGTCAGAAATGAAGTCTCATTCTCTGATCAAACCTATTGAATCAGAATCTGCTCTTTGATTTCATTAGCCACTTCCATAAAATAAAAAACTGAAATGAGAGCAATGGCAGTTCAATAAACTCTAAATTTTGTCTTGCCTGATTCTGTGAAAATTCCATTTCCTTTATGTGTTAGAGGTGACTTTTACCAGAAGTAAGGTTGTCCAGGTGGTTTATAAATTATGTTGTAGGCCATCAAATTCCTGACTTTCTCACCAATTATGTGAAAGATGATTTTTGTGAAATTGGGTTCTTGGGTTGTAGCCTTGAGAAAAGAATGTTTCCACCTCTCTTCTTGACCCACTTTGTATTGGGAAAATGTAAGGAGTAGGTTGGGATTGATTATGAGCATCTATATAGCATGGATTTTACATCCCACAACTCCATAAAACAGCTATAAATTTGTGCCTGCAGTACATTTGATGCATAAGGCACAGAAAATAGTCCCTACCATCTGAATTCCTGGGGAGCTGTAAACTCAGATTGAAGCAAGGAATTGATCTTCATAGGAAAGGGAAAATCTGTTCCAATCTCAGCATAGGCTTTGCCAGCAATAATGCTTTCCCTCACAAGAGATGAAACAATGGAGTAAAATAGTTTTATTTAAAGAAATTTTCTTAGGAAAAAAGTGAGAGGAGATGTTGGGTTACACCTTGTTTTACCTACAACAAAGTTTATCCCTGGTTTCTTTGTATCTGTTTGTTTACAACTTGGTTTCACCCAAAACAAAGATTGTCTTATTTGTAAATCTGGGTGGGTTTACTGTCCCACCCAGAAATGATCTCTGTACTCAATAAAAATGATAGTTCTGGCAGATAGCAAGCTCCATACTAGGTAGAAGCCTGCCAGACATGCTTTACCCTCAGCCTTGTCTAGATTATTTCTTGTGCAACCCTGATTCAGATTCATTCACTAGGCATTGGAGATACAGTGCGTGGGGTGATTTTTACAAGGAGAGATACCTGTTTAAGAGAAAACATGGGCTTCTTTGGGGAGGAAAAGATTGTGAGATGCTCCACATCAGCCTGACATCGATGAAAGAAATGCATAGAATCCAGAATCTTTAAACATAAGAACCCAATACCAACAATAGCTAAAGTGTGAAAAAGTTTCACCAGGACCACGGAGAATGACTTGGGTTGGATAGACTGGTATGCCTGGAATCCAGAGTTATTGGTCTTATGCCAATAAACTTCTGTGGTGAGGCCTTCTTGTAATCAGGTCAAGGATTTTTTTTCGTTTTTCCCATACTTTTCTGGGCCTATGCAAACAACGGCGATTGCCACTATCACACCTTTACTATATTTTTTAACTCTTATCTTTTAAGGAAAAAAATTTTACTGAAGTTAAAAAACAAATAACTGTAGTAGAACGCCTGTCTGGAATACAAGCAGGGGATGTGAAGCGGGGAGGGAGGAATTTTACACTGGTGAAACGGGGTGTTTTGTTTGTGTAACCCAACTATGATCATGTTACTTAAATAAAAAATATATTAAAAGAATAAATAAATAAAAGAAAGTGAGATTTCAATGGGCATTTGTAGTAAGAGGGTTGCACTGGTGAAGGGAAGAGTTTTTTTTTTTTTTAATAAGTGAAACCAAACTACAAACATATTTGTAAATCATGGTGCTTAAATAAAAATATCAACTAAAAATAAAATAAAATAAAAATACTTTTGAAAAGTGAAAATACAGATCTCAGGTTGTGTACCTGTATACCTGAGATACAGTCTAATCTTTGAGGTAGGAATGAACTCATGAGCCTGTACAATTTGAGTTTGTAGTAAGATTTTTTTCAAACTGTCTTGATCTGAAGTTCTCCACATAAAGAAAAACCAATCTGTAAGTTGTCATAGGGAAAATCTTTGAATGCTAAATGGTCTTTATATATTCTTATCCCAACCTTTAGATTCTCTTGAAACATCTTTTTCTGAGAGGTCCACTCTTTTCTGGGTAGTGCCTTCATTTTGGCATCTATGTGGTGGTTTAGTTTCTCCATATTCAAAGAGATAATAGTATTTACATCTCAAAGGCATGTATTCCTCACATTTTTGGGCTAGGTCAATTTTTCTTAGTTTTATTGTTTCTAGAAAAACTCATTACCTAAGACCCCTATTTATCTGCCTGCAACCATGGTGTCTGCTATGGACTAGATTGTGTACTCCTAAAATTAATTTTTTATATTCTTATTCCCAATGTGATGGTGGTGTTGGTGGTGTTGGAGGATTGCTGTAGATGGTGATTAGGCTTAGATAAGGTAGATCCCTAATTATGGGATTAATATTCTAATATGAGTAGACACAAGAAAAAAGATTCTCTCTCTAGCATGAGAGGCATGACAAGAGCAGTCTGTCTGACTTTAAGCTAGCAATTTCTTTGCCAGAACCTGATCACATTGGCTATGAATTTCCAGTTTTCAGAGCTTCGAGAAATCAGTGTCTGTTGTTTATGTCTCCAATTTGTGATATTTTGTTTAACAACCTGAGACCAGGACAAAGGTTAAAGTGTAAATACCTTACAATGACATTTAGCTTGTGTAGCACTAGAACACTTTTGTGAGTGTTAAGTAGATGATTTTTGATTGTGTGAATGATTCAAGCAGTTCTATGTTGAGTTTTATACATTTCAGACATTATTTCTACTCCATGACCTGGACTTTACATACCAGATATTATTAGATACATGTAGAATGCCATCTGATATCTGATTCTGTATTTTAATTCCACAATGTCCAGAAGTTGGCATAGTGGCAGGCAGGAAGAACACTTCTGCAAGCCACACATGCAGTGGAAAAGATGCCATAACCTGCAACTCATAAAAGGAGCAGAAATATACAAAATCTACTACAGAAAATCTGAACTAATTTATTCACACAGCTTCTTATTCATGAATGAAAGTGAACTATTAATCAAAATGTGCATAATGCTAATAAAATGAGAGAAATGCAGTGAGAGGATCTGGTAAAGGAAAGAGAAAAATTAGTTTTAAATGATCAGGATACAGTACTTTTAGTAAGTCTTTAAATATAGTTAAGTGCCAGCCTTAGATTTACACCTTAGATTTACCATAAATCACTTCTCCAGAACTTTGAAGGAATCTATGGAGGGTTGAGGTCTTATAGTTTTAGTTTTAGCTATTCAGGTAGAGAGAGTGAGTGAGAGAATGAGTGAGTAAGTAAACGAGTGAGTGAGTGAATGAACAAGTGTGAGGAAGAGAGAGGGAAAGAAAGAGAAATAAGAGAGAATCTGAAATCTTATACCCTTATAAAAATTAACTTAAAATGGATTAGTACCATAAATGTTAAAATACAGAAATATAAACTTTTGAAAGAAATTACCAATGTTAACTTTGAAATTATATCAAAGGAAAAAACAATAAAATAAATAATCCATAAAATTAAAAAGTAAAAAAAATTTTAGCAAAATAATCTATCAAGAAAAGTAGAAGTTAGACAATAGATTGGGAGAAAATATTTTTAAAAGAAAATCTGATAAATGACTATTATCCAAAAATATACAAAGACCCATTAAAACTCAACAATAAGAAAACAAACAACCCAATTAAAAATGGATCAAGGACTTTAACAGACATCTCACCAAAGAATGCATACAGATGGCAAATAAGCATATGAAAAGATGCTAAACATCATATGTCATCAGAAACTGCAAACTAAAATAACAATGAGATATTACTACACAATTACTATACAATGACCAAAAATCTGGAACACTAACAACACCAAATGCTGGCAAGGATGTGGAGCAACAGGAACTCTTATTCATTGCTGGTAGTAGTGCAAAATGGTACAGACACTCTGTAATATAGTTTGGTGTTTATTATTTTTTTTTTTTAGAAAGAAGAACTCATTTTTACCTTGTGATCTAGAAATTTCATTCTTTTTATCTTAATGTTGTAATTGAAGTTGTAATTTAAGTTCACAAGAAAACCTGCAAAAATGATTACAGCAAGAAATACTTTAAACATTAATTTCATAAAACCAGGATATATTTAATAAAAGGAGGCAATGATTTGTCAATAATAAGAATGCACACAACTACACATTTGTAGAATTTTCATAAGCCTTAATCAGTTCTGAATGAAAATACCAATGTTAACTTATGTGACCTTGAGCTGTAGGTAGTCAAGTTATATTTCTTATAGTGGTATCTATGTTAGATGACAACAAATGTTCTTTGTGTTCTTATGTTAACAGCGTAGACAGGATGAAATGCATGTTTGTGAAGTCACTGGTGTAGTGCAAAGACATCAGAAGAAAATCACATACTGGTAATTAAAAAATGTAGACTGTAAGAAACAAATTATTTTTGAATGGGATCCATTAAGAAGTTTGAACTTGATTAATTCTTGGCCCAGATAAGCATTTACCTCTAGCAATTACATGCTACTATTACAGTGATTATTTTATAAAACCAATAAACACTATCTGCAGTTAATATTTGCTCCTGAGGAGAGTTTGCCAAGAGCTCAGAATATGTTTAGGAAGATTTTGCCTGCTAGTTTTGTGTACAAAGTTTAAAATACAAAAAAATTCTTTTAACATCATTGAACAAACAAAAATGCTGCACAATCAATTGCATCAAGTAAAGCTGAAACATGACATGGAATAGGCAAAACTGGAATTTTTTTTTCATCAGCTAAATTCTATCTTTAGTTGTTACAACCAACAATTTTGCCTTTGAAATGGCCTCTACTTAAATCTATACTTTTGCTTTTGTGCACTTGAAGAGTAATAAGTGATGGCTGAAAACTTGCTAATTAAAATTTTTTTTTCTTTGTTTTTCAGTCACACCCGGCAGTGCTCAGGCGTTACTCCTGGCTCTGCGCTCAGAAATCGCCCTTGGCAGGCACGGGGGACCATATGGAATGCCAGAATTAGAAACACCATCCTTATGCATGGAAGGCAAACGCCTCACCTCCATGCTATCTCACCAGCTCGCTAACTTAAATATTAAATGGAGATTATGCCAAATAGATTGGTCTACTGATTTAGCTTACCAATGCTAAAATTTACATTAACATCAAGGACATAGATTCTGACTTCAGGAAAGGAATATAGATATCAATATGATGCTAGATATAGATATCAATATGATGCTAATTTTAATGAACTTTTACTTGCTTACTATGAATCAGAGAGAAAACTTTGATGCTGGCATTAATTCATAACAAACAATAGCATAAAAGAAAAATCCAGGAGTGAAAGCATGGTAATAGTCATGAACTTGATCATTGAAACTCAGGGTAATGCATTATATTCATATTTGAGAGAAATCAGTCACTGAGAATACATTTCCCTTGCTGTCTTAAATTACAGGCTGTGGAAAACAGAAAACTAGATTTTAGGCAGATGTTTATGTGTTATAGATAAAATTAATTAATTTTATATTTGAAAGTGGATTTAACCTTTGATGAATTCATAATTAAGAATGTGTAAAGACAAAAACAATTAAATTTTTAGTCAAGAAGTTACTGGACATGTAAGATACTAAGATAAAGAAGTAAATCAGTAAGATTAAACTTATGAAACTTAAAAACTTTTTTTAAATTTTTTTTGTTTTTTGGGCCACACCTGGTGATGCTCAGGGGTCACTCCTGGCTATGCATCAAGAAATTGCTCCTGGCTTGGGGACCATAAGAGATGCTGAGGGATGGAACTGCAAGTCTGTCCTAGGTTAGTGCATGCAAAGCAGACACCCTACCGCTTGCATCACTGTTCCAACTCCAAAAACTCATTTTTATTCCCATTAAACTATTCTATTTTTTTACAAATAAAAATACACAATTTTTTATTTGTGCCATGTACATGGGACTATGTTAAAATCAGACGTATAGCATATTAACTTCAGCATGTCCCCACTACAGAACTAGCAGTGTAGTGTAGTGGGAAAGATAAACATTGAGACCAATGCCCATTATTCTTAATTAATTAAATTTGAACTTACTTTACGATATTATTACTTAAAGAAAGCCTTTCCACTTACAAAGGAGTACAAGGTTCTAAGAAAGTCAGGCCATATATCAGATGTAATTTTGTGTGCAAATTTCATAACTTTCATCAGTGAAAGTCAGAAGGAGAAGGAAAATTTCATCTTATCTCAGTCATCCATAGAATATAAAAAGGTAAGTTTAGAGTATATATAGTAATGTACAATGGTGAATACTGGCCACTGCTACACAAAAACAGTTACTAAAAATTAGGGAGGGAATTGGTAAAAGAAGACTATAAAATATATAGGGACATTAGGTGGTGATGGGGTGAATACACTTTTTATCTTGATACAAAAAAAATTTTTTTTTGGTTTTTGGGTTACACCCGGCAGTGCTCATGGGTTACTCCTGGCTCTGCACTCAGAAATCGCTCCTGGCAGGCACAGGGAACCATATGGGATGCCGGGATTCGAACCACCGTCCTGCATGGAAGACTAACGCCTTACCTCCACGCAATCTCTCCGGCCCCTTAGTACAAAACTTTTATTAAATTTTTATTGACTTTTTGGTACATTAAGTTTGAATGTTACTGTAAATGCCTGGACTATAATGAATTTAAAAAAAAATAGAAATATAGGGGGCCGGGCAGTGGCGCTGAAGGTAAGGTGCCTTGCGCTAACCTAGGACGGACCTCAGTTTGATCCCCCGGTTCCCCATATGGTTCCCCGTGCCTGCCAGGAGCAACTTCTGAGCGAATAGCCAGGAGTAACCCCTGAGCATCACCGGGTGTGGCCCAAAAACCAAAAAAAAAAAAAAAAGAAAAAAAAAGAAATATATCACTTCCAAAAGAATTTTTTAAAAAGCATGAGAGAAAGGAGAAATATGCAAAAATAATTAGGAGCAAAAATAATCATAAGTATCTCAAGAAGAGAAAAATATCAGAAGAAAAAGCCATAGACCTACAGCTATCAGCCCTTTACCTAAATCAATATTTGATCAGCTAGAGAATTCAAAGGGACACCAGTATATTTAGCAGTTATAATTTTTTTGTTTGATTATTGGGCCATACCCGGTGACATTCAGGGGTTACTCCTGGCTATGGGGACCATATGGGATGCCGGGGGGATCGAACCGCAGCCCATCCTAGGTCAGCCACGTGCATTTCATTAGCTTTCTGACATGACTACATATCTCTATGATTTTTATGGATATAAGTCTAGCACCTTCTTTATAAAAAATTGTCAACAAGCAGCCAATATTTTGCAGTGGTAATGTATATTCATTATACACTACCAGAATTAAAAGGAACCTCGAAATTCTGAAATTACACGTGCTTGTGAACAGAGGCTGTGACACATTTTATCTGTCTGTATATTCCTATTTGAATGGTACAAGAGGAGCTGCATGTCAGCTCAGCCTGGGACAAGAAACTGTTTGCATGTCCTTAGACATTTTTGGCTTCTAGGCCTGATCCTCCTCTTCCTTGATTCATTGTTGTCATGTTGTCCTGCACACTTTAACTTCTCCTTTGGTGCATTCTCATGAGAGAATCAACATAGTTCTTTTATCATGATTAAGTTACATGGTGGAGCTAGACACCTATATTTGTGTTTTAGTTCATTGTTTTTATTTTTATTTTTTAACTTGGGGGTTATACCTACTATTCTCAGAGCTCACTCCTGGCTCTGTGCTTTCTCCAACACTTTATTCCTACCTTCTAAGCTTGTACAACTTTGATTAGGAACCAGTAAAGAGAACTAGAGCTTGTTCTTATGACAGTGTTGGCGTGTTGCAGTTTTGGCAAAGGAACCCCGTTCATGTCTACAATGACGCAATCATGTTAACTCCAACAAAAAATATACACCAGAGGCTTTACTGAGGGGAGTGTGATAGTTCTCTCCATCGCCTGAAGTATACCTAAGAATTGTGGTAATGGAAACACACAGGTAGCAATAGGTGTGGGGTAGAAAAGCATCTACTGTTTTTGTTTTGCTTTGTTTTGAATTTTGTTTTTGGGCCTATGATCAGGGCTTACTCTTTTTTTTGTTTGTTTGTTTGTTTTTGTTTTTGGGTCACACCCGGCAGTGCTCAGGGGTTACTCCTGGCTCCATGCTCAGAAATTGCTCCTGGCAGGCACGGGGGACCATATGGGGCACCGGGATTAGAACCGATGACCTTTTGCATGAAAGGCAAACGCCTTACCTCCATGCTATCTCCCGGGCCCCAGGGCTTACTCTTGATTCTGTGCTCTGATCATTCTTTGTGGGGCCTATGGGACCACATATGATGCTGGAGACAGGCAAGGCAAGTGACCTACCCACTATTCCCTATGCCCAGCCCCCACCATTGATAATTGTGTGATAAAAGACACGCAATTATTATTGAGAAGCTTTGAAGACAGAGGAGTAGAACGAAGGAAATATATATAAATAAGAAAGTGATTTTGAAACTTCAACCACTATTAGAAATAAACCCTATTAATCTGTAATAAAGAACAGTGGAGGTTTCAGGAGGAGTGAGAAAGGAATTGATAAGTAGGTTCTGGATTTTGCTCCTATTCCTGTGTACCCTGGTAGTCAGAGTAAACTTGCTTCTTCATTAATCTGCTCTTTTTCACTTATTTGTCTGTCTGTTGAAAATATACTAAATAATATAGGCTTAATAGTTGGTAGTGAGAAATGTGTGTAGAGTGTGCTAGTGAAGGACCTTTCCAGCATGGTCTATTTCCACTTAGATTAAAAACACATGATAAATGGGGACACTTGGAGTCTCAGATAAGTGTTTTCCCTGAGCATAAATGAAGAAATAGCCCCGGGATGAGAGTTCTGCTTAAAGGAAACTTCTAGGTGGAAATGCTATCTGGGAAATGATAGAGGATGTATTTTTTTTCCTCCTCCCAATTCACTACCCCTTACAATACTAAACTGATGGAGGAACCAGAAGAGGGTATATTTTGCAGACTTATGTGACAAACATTCAAGCAGTCTTGACTCAGCTAGGGGTTGTAGATGTGAAAAGTTAGACTTGGGGCTGAGTTCTGGCTGATTCCTACAGGAGTAGGAAAAAACCTCAATTAGAAACATGCAAGTTGATGATAATAGTTCTTCATAATAAAATCCTGTGAGTCTGTAGATAAAAAGATGGTCTCTATTTCGATGGTTTTATTTATTCTACAGATTTTTCAAATTTAGAGTTCAGAGTATAACTGGGAACAGATGTATGTTTTCCATTTTACAGATACTTGATTCTGAGAATAATTTTAGGTACAGTTATTTAAGGTGTATAGTGTTTAGTAATGGGTATTGTTAATAATTTAATGGATAATTCATACTTTACCTAAATATTTTATTTCAAGTATAGTTTTAATTTAAATACGAAGTTTGAAAATTTACCCAGTGCACTATATATTTTTAATTGGAACACTTACTCTCAATTTCTCACACCGAAAGATGAGATTAAAAAAAGTTGTTTAGCCTTCTTAAAAAATCATATCCCTTTAACAGTTTCTTTAAAAAAATAAGAATTAAAATGTTTGAAAAACGTCTTCTTGCATTTCTTCTTTCCTATATTTTTCTATTTATGTTTTTTCATAGTTTTCCTGAGAGTTCACATATTATATAGTTTTCATCATATTTGCAGAATTATGGAATTATTTCCAAATACAGCACTAGAATATTTTTATAAGTTCAAGAAATAAACTTATATCCTTTAACTATCACTCATCAAATTACTCCAAGTTTTTTTTCTACTCTGGGTGACTACTACTACTATTTCTTCTGTCTATTGATTTGCTTATTCTGGACATTTCAACTAAATGTGATCATACAGCATGATCTTTTTGACTGGCTTCTTTCACTTAAACTTATATTTTAAAGTTCATTTTAGAATTAGTACTTCATTTCTTTTACGACTAAATTATATCCTATTGTATAGAATATTTGCTTATCCACTTATTATTTGATCAATGGTAAATTCAGTCATTTTTACCTCAAATATAATGTTGATATCCTGCTACTTACATTTGTATACAACTTCTTTTTTGGACATATTTTAATTTCTCTTCAGTATATACCTAGGAATAGAATTTCTAAGTCAATATATTTACTTTCTTTTTCTAAAGTGCCAGACAGTTTTCTAAAATGGGATACACCATATTATATTTGTACCAGTGGTAGTAGTATATAAGTATTCTCACGTCTCCACTTTTTACCAACACTTGTATGGCCTTTTGGAGATGAGATATGAATCAAAGTTTTGAATTTTATTATTGTGTTGACTAATAATGTCATTTACTGGTATTTATCTGGAGAAATTTGAGCTTTACTTTACTTTAATCTTGATTGTTTAAAACCTTGTCACAGTCCTCATGGTCTCCTGTTTGGTGGTCTCAGTGGATAAGGACAATTGGCAAATAATTTCAAATCTGTAGATTTTGGAAACGGTAACACTATATGTCTAATGAAGTAATTTTCTCTGACTGCATTTTAAATGAATCATAATATGGTAAAATATTTTGTATTACAGCTATTTAACACAACATGATGCAATTCAGCTTTCATCTTTAATATTTTTTATACTTAAACAAGTTGGTTCTGATAATAATGTCTATATATATTATGTATATATATATATATATTACTTACTATTCTCTGATAGATAAGCTTCTCTTTGTGATTGTTCTTAAGATGTAACTGCCAAAGTAGAATCCAGCATTTCACAGGTAGTGTCCACATTGTGAAGTATTGAGACATTCTTATCTATGTCACAAACACTCTACATTGGAATCTGATCAACGCACCATGGTTACTTGATTTTAAACTGTTGGGTCTTATTTACATACACAAATATAAAATCAAATATTTTCATCACTGGCCCTGTTATTCTTTGCCTAAAATTATGAAACAATATTTATACACATTCATTCTCTTTTTATTAGCTTTGACCCATATTTTCAGAAATACTGGAATTTTTTTTTAAATCCCCACCTAACCCCTTGTTAATGACTGCCTACCTCTATTTAGTTTCCTCTGAAGATTTCAAAGCCATGAAACTTTTATCTCCTCCATCATTTTTATTTTAAAAATACTGATAACAAGCGTCCTCAGTACAAAACTAGCTGTCTTAATTTTATTAAGAGCAAGTATTAATGCTTTAGGGCTTAAATGATGCATTAAAATGATCTTTCTGAAACTGACAACTGTTTAGATAGAATGTGTTGCTCACTGTTTGATAAACAGACACCTCAGAGCAACCAAAACAACCTCTCTGAATTAAATCTGTAGGTTTTATCTATCATAACAAATCAAGATGCATAATAAAATGCAAATTTCCTGGCCCCACTGGAGACCTACCAAGTCACTCAGGGAGATATGTTTTAACAGATGGTTCACCGGACCATTGTGTTTGAAATGAATAAAGTAGTTAGGCTGTCCTCAGTCACTGGTGGAAAAGTCTTTGGTTTGATGACAGGTAAAGAGGCAGGTAAAGTGATATATAGGTCAGGGATGGTTGATATACCTTATAAAATTTACAACACCCACCTTGAGTCTGTGCCAGAGATGGTCTTTTTGCCCAGTGATGCCAGCATTCATTTCAGCATGATTACCTGAATCCCTGCTGTTTGGGCAGGGTTTGCTCTGTACAGACTCAGGATGTGGCTGATCTCATCTTGGGTGGCAGCATCCCCCAGGCTCGACAGACTCTGAGCCTCTCGCCACAGTGGGGCTGACTCACAGCTCTTTCTACACGCACTGCAGGAATTCACACCAGGGTAGACGTGTGGGTTTGGCGACATGTTGGAGAAGAGTCTCCTGAAACACATATTTACTGAATCACAACTCTTTAGACTCTCACACTATATTTACCCGTCTAACATGGCTGCCAGGTACCACCTATTATCATGTGTCTCTGAGACTACTGGGATTTAAAGATCACTATTTTTAAAGTTAGTCGTGAATATCACACCTTCATTCTCCTGAGAAGATTCTAATTATCTGTTTGTTAGACATCTCTCAGTTCTTTGCAACCTTATTCAACTTCACAAACTATTTTAAAAGTTAGAGCAGATAATTGCTCAGACTGTCTGTAAGAGAGTTTTATGGTCTAGATTTTTCCTTCTAACAAATACAGGTCATTCTAGGTCTGGGAGGTCATTCTAGGTCTTGCAATCATTGGACAACTTCTGTCCTACTCACTAATTATTTACTACTTGGTGGTTATATGTCAATACCTTTTGAAATATATCTCACAGTTTTTATTTTAATTCTTCTTTACAAAGTAAGCATCTCTTCTCTTATACTTACTTTTGACTAGAACATCAAGTAGTAAATAGCTCTATGAAAGACAAAGATTTCTATGATTGCACAAACTTTATGTGATGATTAAAATGCATTAGACATAAGAAAGCAGAAAAATTGTTATTACAATAATTAGTACATCTAGGTTTCATTTTGTTTAATTAGATCTTCAATGCACACTTGTTTTTTGGGGGGCAGTAGTTTGGGCCACCAGAATTTTGAAAACTCTGACTCTACACGTAAGAATCATTCCTGGTTGGCTCAAAAAACCATTTGTGGTGCTAGTTGTAGAATGACAACTAATCATTTGATTCTATGTAATTTTAGCCTGGAGAATTGTAGCTCAAGATTTCAGTGTATTGTCTAAAGGTTTTCTAAGTCCACAGTTGAAATCAATTATGAAACAGGCCTTATGATCTAAGATTTTGCTCTGACTGTTCCTCAAGTTATCAGGCCACTTTAGGATGCTGGATTAGAACAGAAATAAACAGCAGGAGCCCTTTATCAGTAGATCTTTCTGCATTGTTTAACTATTTACTCGACACTTTATTCTCAGTTGTTTCTACTATCCAGAGGGTGGGGAGAGGTTGGCAGAACCTGGAATGACACCTCTGCCCCATGTAGTAGACAGTATTGACCTTCACTGTTTCTGATCTGGACTTAGTATTATTAGCTAACAATGATCAGATTTTGAGCTTTGTTTATCTTTAATTCTCCATCGGGATCTCACTCAGGGGAACCATATTTAAGATGTTGCCCAAGGAATAAATGTGTTACCCAGGGCAGAAAAGAAACAAATGACACTGTCTAGGTAAATAGCCACATATGAAATGTTGTTTTCAGAAGAAAACAATCATACCAGACACTGTCAGCTATAGAGATTTTTGTCAAATACATAAAAATCTTCACTATTTTTGGGCTTTTTTTTTGGCCACACCCATTTGATGCTCAGGAGTTACTCTGGCTAAGTGCTCAGAGATTGTCCCTGGCTTCGGGAGACCATATGGGACACCAGGGGATCAAACCGCGGTCCTTCCTTGGCTAGCACTTGCAAGGCAGACAGCTTACCTTTAGCGCCACATCACCAGCTCCAATCTTCACCATTTTTGCATAAAGAGAAAAGTGTAGTGAGTGAAGGGTCTGATGTTGCTGTTACCTTTTTCTGAGTAGCTTAAAAGAAAGAACATGACATTTATAACATATTTGTGTAAGGAATTAGGATATAGAAGAGAAGAACCTGTAACATAGGTTATTGACTGCATGTTCTCTTTGAACTTCTGGTTTCTTGGCAACAGAAAGGATAAGATAAGGTACAATCTTTTGGGATAGTTTCTATTAACAAGGATGAGGTCATGAAATCATCCCAGCACATAGCTGGCTCTTAGTGTTTATTCTCATATTGGAGCTGAAGGAAACAATATTTTCATTGCCAACATTTGTTAATATTATTAATTTTGGGTGGTCATATCTAGCAGAACTCAGGGCTTACTTCTGGACTCTATGCTCAAGAATCAATGCTGGTGGAGCTTGGGGGGGGGGTGTATGTAGTTCCTCAAACCCAAATTGGCGCATCTATTGTACTATCTTCCTAGTATAGCACAGCATCATTCTTGAGTGTAGACAAGAAGAGTTTAATTTATTAAGTGCCTTCTATGTGCCAGGTTCTGGGCTAGATCTTTGTATGTATGCACCATAATTTTAGTATTAAAGAAAATTTGACAGAGACCATCATAATGTGTTTGTCTTGGTGGTAGGAAAGCTATAGCTAAGAGGCTTTAGTAAACTTGCTCAAGGACAAACATTTCTAGCTTAAATCTTATTTAAGAACACACATTCATTTTTACTTCACAACAGCATGGATTTTTATTCTCAACCCCCATTCATTGCCTACATTTAAGAGGTTGCCATGTTAGATTTGTATTTTCTGAAAAGCTGGAGTTAAGAATGTAAATTAGAAGCCTGTGTGGGATTTGAAAGGCAGTTTCCCTCTTCAGATAGCTGGCGGGGTGCTAGTAATTCAACTATATTCTCTATTCTTATTATAAAATACATAACTCCTGATTTACAACGTTCTGTATTTCATAACTTCAGAATAACTATACTTTCCCAAAACAAATCTTGTTATGTACAGCCACAAAAGTATAATGGAATTACTGAATAATAAATTCTTGGAATATAAGTATGCATATAATTATCACTTTTTTTTCAGTCACCTTTTTCATTCTTCACATAATCTATATTTACAAATAACTTGTAAATCACTTCTAGTTTATTATTCTGGAATTCATCATTTGAAATATACAGTAAATATAATTTGTCACAGAAATTAATTGGAATAAAGCATCTTGCTCCATCATGTGCTAGCTTATCTTGCAGATAGATATCAGATTCTGGTTATATATTAGACCTTTATGTAGAGCACAGCTCATGGGACTGTCTTTACTATTTTATTAAATAAATCAAATAATCTAGTGATTTTTTACTGTGAATTACCTAAGATAGAAGATGACAATTTGCATTCTATGACTTGTCTGAGGTCAGGAGAGGATTGACAGAAAAAGTAGTAGTTAAGGAACTTAAAGTTGAATTTTTACAATAGTGTATTTATGAATGTGATCTAAACCTAAGCATACACTGAAGGTATGACGATTACAAAATAACAGTGAAAGTATGTCGATTTGTACATAGACCACAATTCCCTCCCTTTTAACCCCAACTCCAACCATAATAAAATGTCAAGGGTCAACTTATTTCCTCTTCTCTGGAATTTCTTCAGGAAGAAAATATGATAATGGGGAATCATTACAGGAAAATTGGTCAGGCAAAATCAGAACTGATTTCCAAGGAATCCATACCTGAAGCAATTATAGAAAACAATGGAATATGAGGGGGAAGGGAAATAAAGTATAGATACAGTATATTCAGAAGGGAGAAAAATAAAGACATAGCCAAAAATCAAAATGACAATGTTTAATAGATTTAGGTGAAGTGTTGTGTTTGGGGGGTTATTTTGAGGATTAGAGAAAGAAGAGAGAAACATAACAACTGATAAAATACAGAAAAGAAGCAAAGATTATTATCCGGGTAGGGTGTTTAAATAAGTAGGTTATTATTTTTTTGATTGGACATCATGAGTAATGGTCGCAAATAAAATAATTTAAAAATATTTTACATATATTTTAGTGAGACCCTCAAACAGTGACCCAGGGTATTGAAGGCCTTTTCTAATGGTACTCAGTTTTTCAGACCAGATATTTAGTTCTAGTGTCTAAGCATGTAGTGATTCTTGGGTCTGTGGTGCTTTGGGACTACAGGGATAAAGGGAACAATGATAAGTAGATTTTAGGTGTCACAGATTTTTAGCTACTCTTGTACTTTCTTATACTTTGTACTTTTATTTAAATAATTAGAAAAGTATGGAGATACAAAATAAGAGGAATAATTAAAATATTGTAGATTTTTCTGAACACCTGTTCTAGACTGGGCATCTAGATCATCAGCATAATAACCCTCTTATAGCAATAAATTTATCTCTCATTAAAAGAACTTTTATTTTTCCCCATTTAAAAGAACTTCAGAAATACATTTAGAAGTACTGAAAATGTGCACAGAAATTTTGAAGATAGCAAACAGCATTCCATGTCACAATATAAATAGATGAAGAAGACATCTATTTAAGGATGCAAGAGAGACTGGAAATAACATAGTGTCTAAGTTAATACAAAGATATGTACACCAAGTCAGTGTAGAGATAAAGCATGATATTTTTCAATGTTTAGTACAATGTCTACATTCTAGCCAATAAGCACTTACTATTTTATAATGCATCTGTTATTAAAATTATTGTTACATTATAGCCAAACTTAATTTTATAATCCCAAAATATGATGAAGGAATTAAAATTTTCTAGTCCCCCTTTAATTCTCATATAGGACCTTTTCAGCTATATATAAAATAGCATGAATTACTATTATCTTCAAAATTACTAAGCATTTTTATGGAGAATAAAAGTGTCATTAATGGAAAATATGCAGACACTGATGGTAGAATTAGGACCAAAACATTGTATGCCTAAGACTCTATTGTCGGCAACTTTGTACAACATGGTACATAATGAAAATTTATTTACAAAATAAGAATACATAATACCACCATTTGCTAGAGGTTCATATTATAGAAAAGATCTTTCATATTGCTTATTTTAGGGTTTCTTGTTTATATTGACCCATTAATACCAAAACTCAAGTTATGCTTCTGACAGTTTCTTATAGTTGTAAAAGTATATTTGGAGCAGAATTGGTCAAAAGAGGATAATGCTGAGAGTGATCTAAAAGATCATCAACTAGAATGTGGATAAACAAATATAAAATAGTCAAGACAAAGAATAGCTATATTCGATAGTGTATATTAATCTCAAGACAAAGAATAGCTATATTCGATAGTGCATATTAATAAGGCATTGAAATAAAAATATCAAGACCCCAAAACTACTCAATACAGTGTTTTGATTTTAAGTTAAAATGTTTTTCTTACACCTTTTTTATAGCATAGTAATAAATTCACTAAAATTTTTCAAATACAAATAGCGGTTCTCACATTGAATGGACAATGTTACTTAGAGTTGTTTAAAGGATGCTATTGCTCTGTCTTCTCCATCAAAGATCTGTTTGAATAGTTCTATGACAGGCTTTGAGAACTGTATATCCTTTTATTCTTTTAACTTAGGTATCACTATTTTTAAAACTGTTAACAGAGTTTCAGATAACCAATATTCCACTTCCAAGCTCATCACCAATGTTAGCATTTCTCCCTCAATGCCTCAAGTTTCCCTCCTTGACCCCATCCTACCTAGCAAATGTATTTCTAGAAATTTAATTGTTAGCATTTTGGGTCACTTGCTTACAAACTTTTTAAAATAAACACACATAGGTTAATGGAAGTATATAAAAAAGAAAGTAAAAGAACATTGGGAAAAGAGTTGACTATTGGTTACACCTGGCTAAAAAGACGTTTGGAATGGAAGTAAACTAAACACCATAGATATAAAGTATTGCCAAGGTTTATAATTTTTTGAGGAGGACATGCATGACTCTTGGATTTTTAATACAAAATTAAAAGTATTAATATAATAAAGCTCATGAAGAAAGAAGTATGGGGTTGCAATATATTATAGTTTATCCTGCCCTTTTGTTTAAAAAAATAGAAAAATTTAATGAAACTTACTGCCAACATCTCTTGAAGCAGAAACACGGGTTAAGGATCCTGTTTTAAATTTTTGTGATTTGACTTGAAGTAGAAGGTTAGTTGAATGATGTTGCTAGATTCAACATAGTGGGATATTTCAAACAAAATACTCAAAACAATAGAAAGCACAGGGAGGGGAGTTCACCAGCTTGATGAAAAAGTTGTTAAGATACATTTTCACCTACATACTAGTATGTTTCTATATATGTCTTACTAACATATGCCTGTCTATGTAAAAATAAGTATCTGAAGATTAAATAATTAATAGAATTGGAGAAGTGGCAGTGATGAATACCATGGAATTCCTTTAAGAATCTATTTTGCATGCTAAGGGTTACTATTGACCAAAAGGTAGTTTGATGGGTGAACTATTTTAAAGAGGGTACCATTATTTCAAACTTGATATTTTACTGAATTAGCATTGCTTTGGAGATTTAAGAATTAAAACAAGTTTGCATCTAGAGATTCAGTGTTTAAATGGTAAAGAGAAGGTAAGGGAAACACTATTTTCTTTTTTAGTTACAGAGATGACTGAGGAAACTTTAGGAGTAATCAAATTCCAAGAAAGAAAGAGGGAAAGAAAAATATTGTTCCTCCACACTGAAATGCCAGAAAAATACAGTGGCAAATCAATGGTAAAACAATAACATTTTACCTAAAATAAATATTTTAATAACAAATAATAATTCCATCTATCCATTAATATGTTGATATGCATATAAATATACATGTGTGTCCAATATTTTTAAAAATAATGCCAGTATATAATCTCAGGAGCAGATGTGAGAAGGACCTTTTACTGAATACAGCACTATATAAAACTTACTATGCCAAAGCTGAATGTTAGAAAATAATTGGTTTCTTCTTATGAACCAAAGTGATTGGGTCACATGACTTTTGAATGGTCAAACTAGTCTACAAAAAGAGAAGCTAAGCATTTCAGTAAATAAAATCCTGAAGCCATGCAATAGGTTAAGAGGTACTGAAACACTTATGAGCAAAGATTGACACTCGTGGGAAACACTGATTTAGAATTCCAACTGAAACATGAATATTTTTCTTTAATGTTGTGATTAGTATTTTATGTTTCTTTTAGTCTGGCAGCTACTACTATAGTACCATCGCATAATTTCTACTATCTACTAATTTAATCTGTCACACTCTGTGCCTTCATACATTGCTGCTTATATTTAGAATCAGAGCTCTCTCTTGCTCTTTCACTCACTCACTCTCTCTCTTTTGCTCTCTCTCTCTCCAAATAATCAGGCAGATTACACGTCCTCCTAAACCAGAGTGTGCTTTTTGTAACCCTGTTGTTATAGAAAACAACACGCACACACACATTTTAAGAACCCACCCTGAAAAATATGGCCTTTGCTTAAAAAAAAAAGGAGAAGAAGACAGTTTACACTGCTGTGTAGCAAAGACCATATTTTCTCGTATTTAGGAACAAAGACATGTCAAGCTTTATTGAGCACATCACTAACTACATAACTAGCGTTAAACACTCTATTTGCAACTGTTGCTGTGTATTTTGTGTGTGATTATCACCCCTAGATCTGCATCCTATAAAAAGATATTTCTGTTTGCTTAATTATAAAGCTCTTTATGAACAGGCTCATCTGTAAATAGCTTGGTGCAGCTGAAATAGAAATATAATTATAATGAAGGCAGATGTTTGTGAGATACTGGCTCATGAAACTTGTTCAGAATCTACAAAGGAGAAACGTGGTGAGTGTATATGTTTACTGGTGGGCCCAAACCCAGAGCAAGGAGTATTTGCTTCTGGACTTATTTTAGAGTTCTCTTATTTACTCTCAACTTTTGCTTTCCTGAATCTCTGTAATTTGAAAAGGAGTGGCTTTACCTCTTTATTACTGAGCTTCAGAGAAAATAAAAGTGGTATGAAAAAGCCTGAGGCAAAGGTAGAAAGAATAAAATTGCTAATCTGGGTGTGGGGGGGATAAAGCTTGTTTTATCCTAGTGTTTCCACATTTCAGTGTGGTAAAACTGGAAAATTTGCATTAATTAAAATTTTCTTCTTATAATGGGGCCCAGGAAATAGCATGGAGGTAAGGCGTTTACCTTTCATGCAAAAGGTCATTGATTCGAATCCAGGTGCCCCATATGGTCCCCCATGCCTGCCAGGAGCAATTTCTGAGTATAGAGCCAGGAGTAACCCCTGAGCACTGCCAGGTGTGACACAAAAACCAAAAAAAAAATTTTTTTTCTTCTTATTAATGCAAATTTTCTAAAAGATAAAATAAGTCTAGAGTGTACGTAAGAAGTCATCAGAAGTATTGATTTTATAAACTGGCTAACCAGTATCCATTTTGGAAAGTCGATCTAAATAAATTTAATGAGCTAAAGGTATATACAAGTTTTGATAGAAACAGGAATTCATAAGATTTTCAAAATAAAAATAAGTTTCTTCAGCTAAGTAATTATACTTACATATATTATATAATATATAATACTTATTATATATTATATTTGTATATTATATATAATCAAGAGTTTTATTTAAACTCTTTTTGGTTCAGATTAAGTTATTTCTAAAAATTTTTATTAGTAAATATATTTATAAAAATAATTTACTGTCCAGTTTACCTAAGTATTCTTCTGTTTGGAACTTCTAAGCACTTAAAATATATTTTTAATATTTATATTTTTATATTTTATATTTTTATATATACTTATATATATTTATATATTTGATATGTTTATATTTGAAATGTTAAATTGAATAAATGAAATGATCAACAATGACAATACCAGCAGACTAATCTCCCTGTAGAAAATTCATCTGTGAGTACATTTTTGGTGATTATACCTTTAAACCCTTTACAGTAATGTGTTGGTATTTCAAAATTTGTGTTTGGATATCAATTGCAAGAATGCCTATAATTTTCAAATGTAAATAAACATGATTTTATATATTATTAAATAGGTGATACTATGAATTATACCAGATCTGTTTCGTATTGTGTGCTTATATATATTAATTATTTCATAAATTGAACAATTTTCCTTACTAATCTATTCAGAATTATCGAATTCTTTCTCTGTCCTTTATGTATGATGTATATTTATATACACATATATATGTACGTATGTATGTATAAATAGACATTTATCTGTATATGCATCTTTTTTTGGAGGGAGGGGTTTTGCCACACCCGGTGATGCTCAGGGCTTCCTCTTAGCTATACACTCAGAAATTGCTCCTGGCTTGGGGGACCATATAGGACGAGGAGGGGATCAAACCATGGTCCGTCCTAGGCTAGTGTGCACAAGGCAGAGGCCTTATCACTTTTGTCCTACTGCTCCAGCCCCTGTATAGGCATCATTATGTAATTAATTTGAGATATATGTATGCATGCTTCTGTCTATGTATTCCCTGTATCTTTGAAGTTCTGTATTCTAATACACATCTTTTTCTTTTTTTTATTCTTATAATACACATTTATCAACTTTTTTTTTACTCTATGCATTGGCAGTTGGAAATCACGCATCTATTCATTACAGAGAAATATTTCTCAATGTATCCATCACTTCTTAAGAAAAATCTTAATAAACGAATTTTGGTGAATTTTATTTCCAGTGCATACACTTCCAAAACATTCAATATTTGTCTGGAAATTGCTCAGAAAATTTGCTGGGGAGTTGTGTATGAGTATACATATCTACTATCTGGGAATCAGGTGATGACAAGCAGGAATCTCACTAGTACAACAAAAGGTAGAAAAAAATGTATTAAGTATTTATTTAATTCCTTACAAATGTAATTTATAAGTAAAATGGGCTTCCTCACTGGTTTTCAGTCTAAAAATTGAGATTCAAGAAATAGTAAGTACTAGCTAGATATGCAATAAAACATTATTACTGGAGAATAGCACTTGGATAGAGAAAAGTTTGAATATTTGATTAGGATAATTTTTTTAAAATCCTTGGTCTTTTTTAGATTCCCTGTATATATATTTCTATTTTTTCTAAGGGAAATATGTGTGCCCTTTTCACCATATGCTTGTTAGTATAGAAAAGTGCCATCTACAAATCTTCAGTATACTGATGTGATAAAACATGGTATACCATCTTGCCAGTCAGTGACGTGGAAACCATTTTCAATGTGTTAAACATTTGTATTGGTTCTGTGAATTATACATTTAGTCATTTTCATATATTTAAATTATATTTGATATTTTATTCTTTATGAATAAGTGCCCTTTATATACTAAAAAATTAACACTTTAAAACCCTGAATATATTTATAGTTTCTTTTTTAATATATTTTATTCATAAAAGATCTATAATGCAATTAGTTACATCATTCATACACATCAATGAATTTAGTTTGTTTTTATTATTTAAATAATAAACAAGTCTGCTTCTGTAGGAGTCATATATATTTTCCTTTTTCATGCATCTTAATATTGGTGTAGGAAAAAGGGAAAGTTCAAACTTGATTTAAATTTATATTTTGTTGATTTTAAACACTAGTCTTATAGAATAAACCATCTTTTCTAGTTGCTTTGTGATGCTGTCTAGAGCAAAGGCCAGATATGCACTTCATGTGTGTGTATTGGGTCTGTTTTATTCACTCTCTTGTCTTTCTTGCTACTTTCCTTATCAGTTCTTGTGCTAATCCCATAATGCCTTCTGGTTTTCCTGCTTAGTTAGACAATACCCCATACATTGTTTCTTTTAGAGATATATTTGACTATTATCTCATAGTTTCTCAAACACATTCTTTTTTTTTTTTTTTTTGGTTTTTGGGTCACACCCGCAGTGCTCAGGGGTTACTCCTGGCTCCATGCTCAGAAATTGCTCCTGGCAGGCACGGGGGACCATATGGGGCACCGAGCCTTACCTCCATGCTATCTCCCGGGCCTCTCAAACACATTTTTAAAGTATTCTATTACAAAATAAAATTTTTATTTCAATTTATTATTTTATATTATTATTCAATAAAACATGTATATAAATGATTATTTTCTACTGTGCAACTGTATGTTAATGTTATTAAATGCTAATATTTAATATTCTTCCTTGTAGGGAAGAATAAAGATGAGACAATAGGTGACATAAGAACTTTGGTGGTGGTAGTGGTGTGTAGTAACTTTGTATATAAATATTATGAACTTCAACACTACTATATTGTCTAAAGTATAAGAAATCATCTACAAATGAATCAAACAATCAGAAGAATGTTGCTAACACTTTGAGTAAAAATGTAGTGAATTTTACTAAATCTCTGACATTATATTAAGCTGTATAAATTTATCAAGAACCAGTTTCATGCAATGTTTCTACTTACTATCATAGAAATTTGAGACATTGATAAAGTAGAAGAAGATGCAAACACATGTTCCAGGCATTTTCTAGGGAATAACTAGTACCCTTAAAATAGAAGTTTGTCTTTTGCATACTTGAGGGAAGATGTAGTTAAGGTGTGAGAAGCCTGTAAAAGAGCCAGAAATTCAGAGACCCTGAGAGTAGGGAGAAGTCTCAGACAAAGGCTGGCAGCCAACAAGAAGCTTTACAATTTTGTAATAAGTTATTTCACAGTGAAAAAGAATGAACATGGGTTAGAATTGTGATTCAATAGTAGAGCACTTGTCTTGCAAGTATGATGCTATGGGTACAATAAGAAAATATTAAAATAAGAAAATATGGATAATATATTCTATAAGAGATATATAATATACATTATAATATAAGTAAAAAGAATTACTTCTTATGAAGAAGACAATGTGTGACTATTTTAGCAATACACATTCTTTGGAAGCCCAGTAGGAGATCTTAGAAGCAAATGGATCTCTTATGATTCTTTGTCATGCAATTTGAATAACCTCAACTAATTTCTAGGCAAGCTTACAACATGAATGGAACTTGAACAATTTTGTTTCTGCAGAAATGTGTGGGTGTGCATCTTTTTATGCAAAGGGACATGTGCCACAAATAAATTTTGGATGAAGAGCTCAGAACACCGCAACAAAAATAAATCACATGTAATTTTGGAATATCTGGAAGCAAAGAGGTAAAAACAATTATTTTGTATCTTACCATTTATATAAAGGAAGAGGCAAATGAAAAATGCTCTCATGTATTACTCGTGTAAACACATGGTCTGGACTCAAAAGAGATAATCATTTTTCTTCTGCTACACATTTTGCTGTAGATTGCTAGATTTTTTTCTTCTTTATGTTTGCATTATGATGATCAAACTTTTGCCTGTTTGTATTATGTATCCTTTGTTCTGAGAATGAAATGGAAAAAAATTTTGACAATTTTAATCAAATCCATTTGCACAAGGGTTAAGTTAATATTATTTTCTAAAGGAATCAAGTGATGTCACTAATTAACCCCTTCCCAAGTCATGGATTTTAGACAAACAAGAAGCCAACTATCCTGATGTATCTTCAACATCTCCAGTTCCCTTGAGATGATAAAGTTTTTGGGTTTGAAGTACACTTACTCCCTAGGCATTAGAAACAATTTCTAGTGTTCTAAGTAAGAACTAGTCACAATTTAAAAAAAAATAATTTCTTTGCTTAAGCACCATGGTTACAAAAATGTTCAGACTTGAGTTTCAGTCATAGAACATACACCATTCATCATGAGTCTACTTTTCCCAACACCAATGTCCTGGTTCTTTTTCCATTCACCCTCCATGCCTGTCTTTGGGGCAGGCATTTTTGCATTCTCTCTTTCTCTGATTCTCTTATTCCTTTTTGACTCTTTTGTCCTTTTTGCATTATTGTTAAAGAAGGGGTATCATGCATGTCACACTTTTCAGCACCCAGTTCTTTTCTAGAGTAATACGTTCTAAATATTTTTGTCATAATGGACCCTTCTCTACTATGACTAAACTCAATGTACTGGTCTTCCTGTCCCTCATCTCCATTGTCTATGGATATTATTAGCAAATTTCCTTTTATTTATATTATATCCCACAGATAAGTGAGGTTATTTTGTTTCTATCCCTCTCCCTTTGAGTCATTTTGCTCAACATAATATCCATCTACATATAAGCAAAGTTTATGATTTAATTTTTTCCTAATGGCTGCATAGTATTCCATTGTGTAGATGTACCATAGTTTTTCTCCTTTTTTTATTTTGATCATAATGGCTTAGATATTTTTCACAGTAGTATTTTAGGTACATGTCAACATTGAATCAGGGGAATACCCATCACCAAATTTGCCCTCCCCCCATCCCAGTTCCCTTTCTGCAACCCATGTAGCCCAACATCCCCCAACCCCGGGCTGCTAGAGTGGGTGGTCCCCTCTTTGTCTAACTTACTATTAGTGATCATCTATCTGTTTGGTCCTGGTGCCCTCCCTTGTTTCCCCCTCTATTTAAGAGAGGCGGAACTACCATATTTGCCAGCGTATAAGACGATTTTTTGGCCCTGAAAAATACGCCTCTGAGTGGGGGATCATCTTATATGCCAGATACACTTCAGATAGACTGCCCATAGTGCAAACTCTGTATTTTGAGTAGAAATGTTAGGGGGTCGTCTTATACACCCAGTCGTCTTATACACCAGCAAATACAGTAGCTAAATTGAGTTATGTTTCCATAGTATTTTTAGTCATTCTATTTTTCTTGGACACTTGGGTTGTTTCCAGATTCTGGCTATTGCAAATTGTGCTGCAATAAACGTAGGAGTGCATCGTGTTTTTGGGTTCCTAGGGTGTATCCCTAAAAGTGTTATTGCAGGATCATATAGGAGTCTAATTTCTGAATTTGTGAGAAATATCCATATTGTCTTTCCCAAAGGACTGGATCAGTTGGCATACTCACCAGCAGTGAATGAGAGTCTCTTTCTCCCCTTGTGGTCAAGCACTGGTTGTTCTTGTTCCTTGTGATATGTTCGAGACTCTCTATGGTGTGAGATTGCATTTCATTGTTGCTTTGATTTTCATCTCCCTGATAATTAGCAATGTGGAGCATTTTTTTCATGTGTCTGCTTATTTTCTAAAACAACAAATTGTGTGCTATGAGAAATGCCAGATATGTATGTGTTCACATGTGTAATTTGGCAACAGTGATATCAAGACATGATGAAACACATGTATCTGTATGTCTGTTATCTGTCTCTGAGTTTTGATATTTTTAGCATGCCTTGAGTCCAGTAATGTTAGAAGACATGGAAGTTAGTGCAAACGTGGTGCTGGGGATTGGTTTTTGTATCTCAGGCAGGCAAGATATATGGATTACATTTTTAATTTTCTCCTGGCCCTCTGATTTTATCTTTAAATTTTTGCCTTTTATAGTAGTCTGCAGAACAAACCCAAAACAATCAGAGACACTGCAGTTCATGACCAATATCTGATGATAAAAAAAGCACAACTGTAAGTAAAAACCAACTGACCTGGGGTTGGAGAGATACTATAGTAGGTAAAGCATTTGCCTTAAAAACATCTGAGAGGAATTTAATCACTATCAATGTATATGGTCCCCTGAGCATTGCTAGGAGTGATTCCTGGGTGAAATGCCAAAAATAAACCTCAAGTATAGCTAGTATGACCCATCATAAAAACCAAACACTAAAGACCAACTCATCTGCAAGTAGGTGATACAGGACCCAATCTCCTGGCAACCAGAAACACAAATTGTGACCATGACTTCTGTGAACATACAGATACCTATTCCTTGGACTAAAAAGTGTGCTTGCAAATACCTATTAAATATTTTGAAGGCAATAAAAAGCATCTGATACTCACAGTGCATTTCATGTCTTCCCCTCAGAAGTTAAATATCACTGGCCAAGTTGGGATGAACTAAAGTTATATTTTTTCTTGTTTGTCTCTAATATGTCATTAGGAAAGTTACTTATTGCATCCAAATGACTTAAAATGTTGCTTATTTATTATTCACACATCATTATCTCCACAAATGATAATCTTATAGTTATTTTTTATTTTCATCCTTGCAGCTATTGTGTGCTTTGGCAAAGAAAGATGGTTGCTGTTTAATTTCACTCATATTTACCCCAATGAGTAAATCGAAAGGTTTTTACAGTATGGTTCATACGTTGAAATGCATTTATACGGAGGGATATTATTCCTTTTTTAGTTCTTTTCTCTACTTTTTTAAAAGACCTTATCAGTTGTGATAAAAAACCAAACAAACAAACCCAAGATAAAACAAAACAAAAAACCTAGTTGTCTATTCATTTAGACCACTCCTGCTAATTCCTAGCTCTGTACTCAACAACTCAATGGAGGTAGTCAGGGGACCATCCGGTGTTGGGGAATGAATTTGAGTCAGGGGACCATCACAGAGCTAAAAATTGAACTGGAGTCTGGACCCAAAATCAATTTTTATGCATAATCAAATACTAAGATTATTTTGGAGGCAGGGCCACTTCAGCTGATGCTCAGGGGAACATTTTATTTCAAAGATCAAACAGGTGGCTTACATTCTTCAGTCCTTTGAGCCAATACCTGGTACAATTAGAATATTATTCAAAAGTTTAAGTATATAACTGACTCAAATATATAGAATATAATATACATGGCTATCATATCTTATAGAGATATCATATATATGTACAAGCATCGGTATGTGTACATGTACATACAAACTTGACAGATGAGGTAGGTATGATATTTTATATAATTTAATAGTTTAATTTGTGTTTCTATTTGAAAGGGAGTAAAATAGATTTTTACTATAAAATTGAATAAAATTTAGAAAAGGGCCAGAGACATAGTTTATCAAGTAGCATTATGATCCTCCAAGTCCACCAAGTGATCTCTGAATGCAGTAAGATGTAAGCCCTTCCTTAGAATCATGAACTTCAGCCCTAACTACAGAGAGAAATAGGGGAAAGTGAGAGAGAAGTTCAGAGATATAAAACTAAGAAATGTGTTCAAGAGAGAAAAATGGTTAAAAGACAGCAAGCAAACAACATAGTTTTAGACAATTTATTCCATTCTAATATTTTACATTAGTGTCTAAAAATGAACAACTTATATAATATTTTGTTTTGATTTAATAATTAATGTGAAATTATTGTAAATAGAAAAATTTCAAATAGAGAACAGTTACATCTTTTTCTCCTGAGATAATTAAGAGTCTCTGACTTTATTCACATCCAGTAAGGAAGATTAGAGAGATAGAACAGAAGTCACGGTGCAGGTTTTTTATGTGACCTACTAGTATTCTGTTTAAGGATCTACATATGGTCTCCCAAGCATCACAAGGAGTTATTCCTGACCACAGAATCACAGAATCCCCAAACTGAGCTGGATGTGGCCCCAAGCCAAAACAAGCAATCAACAAAATAAAACACTCCACCGAAGAATAGAATAGTTATATTTCAAAAATCACACTCTCCTTCTGAAATGCAGACACTGAACACAATCTTTCTGCTCTCCAAGTACGGACTAGAGCATAATTTTGGATGGCAGTACAAGTGAGAAAATGAAAGTGTACTATGCTGAAAGTCCCAGACTTCCATGGCTACCGTTGTATTTATGACATTGTTGGGCTTTATTTCATATAAACAGAATCACATAAATGCGGACAATTTAAAATTGGGATTAAAAAATAAACAAATTGCGGCCGGGTAGTGGCGCTGGAGGTAAGGTCCCTGCCTTGCCTGTGCGAGCCTAGGACGAACCGCGGTTCGATCCCCTGGTTTCCCATATGGTCCCCCAAGCCAGGAGCGACTTCTGAGCGCATAGCCAGGAGTAAACCCTGAGCGTCACTGGGTGTGGCCCAAAAACCAAAAACAAAAAACAAAAAAACAAAAAAACAAACAAACAAAAAACAAATTTAGGAAGATTGGTCTTGTTTCTTTCTTGGGGGGTAAGAAGGTACAGTGGAACATAATTCTATGGTTCTGTAACATACATGAGACTTAATGGTTGGATCAGATAATATAGTCCACACCATAGATCAACCCACTAAGAACCCTTACAAATATGACTATATAAATGAAAATTCTGTATTTGGGATATAATTTAAATTCTGAGTTATATCAACTATATGCGACTGGTGGCTACCATTTTGAGTAGCATAGTGAGGGAACATTACTCTTTTCACATAAAGATCTAATAGCATTGGTTTATATAAACAATACAGTTTTATGTTGATCTTCTGAAAATCAAGCTGATTCTCAGCAGTCAAAGAAACTGACCTTTCATTATAGAATTAAGATACATCTCTGTCTTAGTTTCGCTTGATTTAGATATCTTTTTTTTT
>PVKC010001717.1:0-48398 GCA_004027635.1 Crocidura indochinensis | reverse complement strand
CTGAAATGAACTGGATGCCATTGAACTATATAACCCACAATATTCTGCACTTTGTATGTGATGGTGATATCTGCGAACTCAGTGATGATGACAATGTCTATGCTGATACCCTCACATTAGATACTGCTGAAGCTCTGTTTGGATATACAGTTGATGAGGAATAGGAATCCAGTTTTGAAGGATTGTAACCTTTGTGATTTAGCTTGATTACCTGTTAAGCTATGGTTTTCTGCACTTTATTTAAAGTTTTAAAGTTATCATTGCAGTTTACAGTATTTCTTTAGCAATAAATATTGAAAAACAAAAACAAAAACTGATTCCTCAGTTTTAATGGGGGGATTGTTTTGGGTATACATCTTAATTTTTATATTTACATTATTTTTTGGGGTTTTGGGTCACATCTGACAGCATTCAGGGGTTACTCCTGGCTCTACGTGCAGACTTGGGGGACCATATGAGATGCTGGATTCGACTGCCATCCTTCTGCATGCAAGATAAATGCCCTACCTCCATGCTATCTCTCCATCCCCCTATTTTGCTATTTTTGAAATTTACCAGTGGCTGCTGCATTTTCAACCTCTGCTTATACTCGAGTCATTAAGTTTTCCCAATTTTTAGCGTAAAATTAGTGGGGTTGACTTATACTAAAGTTGGCTTATACTTGAGTATATATGGTATCTATTCTTATCCATTGGGAGCATGGGAGAATTAAATTTTTATTTCTTTTGAGCACTTGTTTATTTGTTGTTTTCTATTTAATTAAACTTGGAGAATTTTTGTATTAAGCTCTAGGTTTTGTGGTCTGGTCATTTAACAAGCTTTATAATATTATTAATAACTTATAAAGTCAATCAGGGGGAAAATGCAGGTTGCTATATTTTTGTTTATTTATTTATTTATTTATTTATTGGGTTTTGGGTCACACCCGGCAGTGTTCAGGGGTTACTCCTGGCTCCATGCTCAGAAATTGCTCCTGGCAGGCACGGGAGATCATATGGGGCACCGGGATTCGAACTGATGACCTTTTGCATGAAAGGTAAACGCCTTACCTCCATGCTATCTCCCGGGCCCCTGTTAATTTATTTTTAATTCAATAAAACTAAGAGTCATACCCACTGGGAAATGAACAATTCTTTGGTATAACAAATGACTTTTGTAATTCTCTGTTTATTCATCATCTATGAATTAAATTTTATAATTGAGGAATAGTTCAGTCTCTGTTTGCATGTCCAATGTAACTCTAATTCAGAGAAGACTTTATCTCTCATTGTTTGAGGAAGTATCATTTCCCTTTCTCAGAAAAGCATTCCAAAATTAGATTGTAGTCTCTTATAGGAGTTCTATTGTAATCAACTTGGTAATAAATGATCATTCACTAGACTACATATTTATTTAATTCACAAACTTTAAGAAAGTGCATATAAAATTTAGTTGTCAATGAAAAACAATCCTGAGATTCTGCCTATAGAACTGAATCATTTAAGCAGGGGTAAAGGGTGCAGACAAGAATAGGCCAAGGGACAACAGATTGTGATGGAGTTAGCAGTCTGGTGGTCAGTATAGTTCAGTAGGATATATGCTGAAAATATTAATATTAATACTATTATAAAAATTATACTTTAGTTAAAACCACTTTGATACTAAGTTAAATTACTTAACAACTACTCGGGGCCTGAGTGGTGGTGCAAGTTGTAAGGGTTCTACCAAAAATAAAGGGCACCCAGCATCAAAGAATCACCAAATAATAACTACAAAAGTGAAAAAGGAAAGAAAAGAAAGAAGAAAAAATCGGAGAAAAGAGAAATACAAAAGAGAGAAAAAAATAAAAAAGGAGCAGCACTCTTTTCTTAAGCATTCTTATTATCTATACAAAAACGCATTCACTATTTCAGTAGTGATTTCAATACTAAACTGTCTTTATTGCCACAACACCAGGAATTAGAAACAATTGCCTACAATAATCAGCATTGTGGAAACAACAGGTATGTTACAAAGATTGTGATTAGAATTTTTACTTGAGAATGGTATTCAGTGATAATATGCAAATATGACCAGATACTTCTAAAAAGTAAGTCTGATTTTACTCTTAGAAGTCTCTTTTGAGAAACCTGGATTCGTTCCTGGTTTACAGTTTCTCAGTATTAAAAGGTAAATATAAAAAGTCACTTTCTTGGGGCCAGAGTGATAGTGCAACAGTAGGGCATTTGCCTTGCATGCGGCTGATCCAGGACAGACTGAGGTTCAATCCCTGGTGTCCCATATGGTCCCCCAAGCCAGGAGCGATTTCTGAGTGCACAGTCAGGAGTAACCCCTGAGTGTCACTGGATATGGTCCAAAAAACAAAAACAAAAAAACATAAACAAAAAAGTGACTTTCTCTTCACACATAGGAAACTTAGGACCATCCAATTATATTAATTTATATTAATTATATTAATTTGTGTATAAATAAATAAAGCAGGATATATCTATCTCTGAGTTCTTTATATAGTTTCCTAGTATCAATAGTGTGTAAGAATTGGAGAAAGATAAATCTATGAAGTCCTTTATACTAATATATCATTCTTGCTGTATTATATAAATAATCAGGCCAAATATATACCAAATTCAAAGATCAATAATAATTTTTCTTGGAACTTGAGGTACAAAAGATAGGGTGCTTTTCTTGTACCTGGCTGAACCAGGTTCAATCCTTGGCTCTCCATATGATCCCTCTAATTCTGAGTAAGCCCTACCTCTAGGTATGGCACTCCCCCAAAATCCAAAATAATAAAAAATCACTTTACTTTGAGATTATGTCGAAAAACAAAAAAAGGACTACAGAAAACCTTTTTTTTTAGTTCACTAGTGAAACATACCTTTCCAGTTTATCACATTGTAGATATTCTTTATATTTTTTCGTTACTTTGCATTTTATTGTAGGTAATTGATTGATATACAAAATTTGATTTCTCTTGAGATAGTTAAATTACTTCCTTCTAAGGAATGATTTGTCTGTGGAAAAACCAGTTGGGTACCTTCCTGTAAACTGAATTCTATTACTTGGATGAGACTTTCAATGTTATCATATTTGTAAGTCTTCCAGTTTCCTTAAGGTTTTGGCTAAAATCCTCTAAACTGGCATTTCCATTTTATTCCCCATTTCCTTGTCTCAGCATGACTAATGAATAAAATCTAATTGCCCAGTTATTATTGGTATTATTGGTTGCCTTGCACGAAGCTGTCCCATCTCAGAGTTTGAAGAATCCTACAAGCTAAAGTTCAACCTCTTGACATAAACTAAGCCCAATACTATAGTAGATCATTCATAGGCTAGATTTTTCCCAAGATTTTCTCCAGGAGTCCACTAATACTCTGTAGGAAAACCAAATAAGAAGAGACAACATCATCAAGAGTATTAAAATCCTGCCTTCAAGGAACTCAATAAATGATACCTAAATTAAGTATTTTCCTCTACCAACCTCTTGGAATTTGCTGAATTCATACTATCAAGAACTCAGAAATAGATATATCCTGCTTTATTTATATATAAAGTAATATAATTGGATGGCCCTGAAATATCCTATTTCTTAGGTCTGAAGAGAAAGTGACTTTAATTCAATACAGATTTCTTTACTTACACATAAAATATATATTTTCCTTTTTAAATATTTATCTTTTAAAAAACTAATAACCTCCATTCCCCTAAATCCACTGATTGTCTCAGCCATTACCTCTCAGCAGACACTACTTCTTAGATGCCTCTCTGCCTCATTTGGTAGGTTTAATCGTGACCATCTAGGAGTTGTTTAGTGCTAAATGATATTCATTAATCCTAAACAAAAGAACAGTCTGTGTTTATTGCATATCATTTCATTGCTGTGCCTCTAGAAAACAGCTGTAGCCAAGAAATACCCCTACCAATTTGTTCTTGAAGAGTTGTAAGATTCCCCAAACCCTTCCTTTTAAGACATCCTTATAAACTTTAATACCTAAAACAAGACAATCTTAAATATCTGATGCCTATTGACTTGGATAACACCAAGTACTTCGGGGCCGGGTGGTGGCGCTGGAGATAAGTTGCCTGCGCTAACCTAGGACGGACTGCGGTTCAATCCCCCAGCTCCCCATATGGTCCCCTGTGCCTGCCAGGAGCGACTTCTGAGTGAATAGCCAGGAGTAACCCCTGAGCGTCACCGGGTGTGGCCCATAAACGAAAAAAAAAAACAACAAACAAAAAAAAACAAAACAAAAAATAACCAGGAACTTCATAAAGTTTCTTGTTTGGTTAGTACCTGGAAAAAAGTTTTACAACTTTTGATAGATCATGTCATATGTCAAATCTTATGCCAATATATATACTACCAACTAAAGAACTTCTATAAAACAAGCACATGGATTCCCCTTTGCCTCAAAGTTCCCACAAAAATTATTAAAACATCTTTTTTATACTTTGCCACCAACTGTAACAGATCAAAAATAAACTTTCTTATCCATTATATGGATGTACATTATACAAAGAATGGACAACATGTGAGGAAAATACCATGTCTATTGAGTGTGGGTATCAACAAAATGAGATTCAAATCCTCTCAAATGTTCACAGCACAAAAATATGGTTTGCTTCAGTTTGTTCTAGCTGCTATTACAGAATACCATGGATTGTGAAAAAGATATATTTCTCATATATTTAGAGCTGAACAAGTCCAATTAAAGCAGATTTGGACACTCATAAGGATCCTTCGCCTGGTTTGTAAATACCTATTAGAAGCTATGAAGCTCTTCTGTTAAAAGGAGAGCCAAAGCTCTTATCACTTTCTATTCTAATTAGTGGAAACTCATCTTTGGCTCGACCCTCCATTTTAACATATGAACTTCAGGAAACACTTTAGTCCAGAGTGTTTCCAAGAAGTCACCTTTAAATATCAGTTTGATATTTAAAGTATTATAAGCTTAATTCTATTCTCCCACTGAAAATTATGTTGGGGTTCTAATCTTCAGTACTTTATACTGTGAACTTATTAGAATATAATGTATTTTCACAGGTAAACAAGTTGAAATGAACTAAGACTACACTATAAGACTAGTGATTTCAACAAGAATCTTGTACACAAAGACAGCTGTGCTTAGAAGAAAAACAGTGCAAAGAGAGTCAAGTAAAAGATAATTTATAAACTAGAAAAAGGCCTAGAAAAATTTCTCTTCTAGTTCTTAAGGGAAAAAGCCCTGCTAACACTTTGATTTCAGACTTCTAACCATGCAAACTGTGAAAACATAAATTTAAATACAGCTTAAGAAAACACCTGCCAAAATACAATCATTAAATACGGTTGTTGATAATCATCTCTCTTTCTCACCCTCATTACTATACTTATTTATTGAAAAGTGAAGTCACAAATGTGCTAAAGGCTTTAAAGATAGTCTTTCTAATTATCCTGTGTATATACATATAAATATATTACTTAATAACATTCTGACTTAGAATTCTATGAGCTAAGGAGTTTTACATTAGTTGTTTTGAACAGATTAAGACCATTGGCAAGTAACAAAGATAGAATGAGGATAAAGTATGTGTACATGACATTTGATTCCAAAGCATGAACAACTTATCATTACAATGCTCTACATAAGACAGCACTTTTACTTTAGAAACCTTTATAGAAACTCATAAAACAAGCCTCTAATGGAGTCTCATATTCTGTTATGTATCTAACTTCTTAATTCATTTTGAGGTCTTTGTATAGAACATTTTAGCTTTTCATGGTTTCTTTCACCCTCTTGCATTTCAATTGTGTAGTGCATTTAGGGGCTTATGGGCTTTGCTGATAGATTTTTCTGGAATAATATTTTCTGAAAATGTGACAGATGTGTAACCAGGGGCTTCGTAAATTAACTCAATAGCATTCTCTTGAGCCCTCAAAGATGAACTAAAAAGGAACATTTTTATCAGCTGACATATTAAAGTGAGAAAATCTATACAAATAAACAGAGATGTAAATATAGAAAAACTTAAATAATTTATCCCATCGCATTTCAGCTAGGCATTTCTTGAGATAATTTAAAGTTGTTTTCTTGAGCTGCTGTTCTCAAATATTTTATGAGAGTAGTTTTGTGGGTTTCTCATTGTGGCAGCACAGATGGAACACAGTATCTCACATTGCACAACTTGCACTCTGCTACTCCAGGCCCCAGGAGTTATTTTTAAAGTATGGACTCATGATCATTAATGTCAGCATGGGCAGCGATATCACATGGAAACTTGGTAGAAATGTAAATTCTGTGTTTTCCCTACTGATTCTCAGTCATAGTCTGGTGGTGGTTTAATGGGAAGGCCTGGAGATGCAGTACAGCTCAGGCCCTGTGGTGCCAGGGTTATTATGCTCATGGAAAACCATGTGGTGCAAGGAATCAAAACAGATTTCCCATATGCAAGGCAGGTGCCTTAACTAACTCCTGTACTCTTTCTATGATCCTGAAATATAAATTTTTAAGCATTACCCTTAGACCTGCTCTTGAAATTCCTGCTGGGCACAGGCCTCTGGTGAATCTGGTGTATGTTAAAATTAGAGCCACTGTTTTGTAGGATCATCCCAAATTTCATTCTCTGTTCTTTTGTTTTATCATGTAAATTAACAAGCAAACAAAAGAAAAAGACAAACAGTAAAGCTATGTGGCTTCTAGCTCATATGTAACCTTTGTTAGTTGTTGTAACCTTGCTTGGTGATACCTTCATGTCAACTAGCCATCTGATGAGAAGGAAAAGATGGTAAGCAGCAAAAGCTTCCCTTTTTTAAAATATGAATCTTTATTTAAACACCATGACTACAAGCATGTTCGTAATTAAGTTTCAGTCATAAACAGAATATCCCCCCTTCATCAGTGCAACATTCCTTTTCACACACAATAAGTTAAACCACAAAAGACCTGAAAGAATTTTTATATTATTTTTAATTCTATTATCTCAAAATAATTGGAGATTAGTTATTATTTTTTAACATTTTTTGTGGTTTTTGGGTCACACCCGGCAGTGTTCAGGGGTTACTCCTGGCTACATGCTCAGAAATTGCTCCTGGCAGGCACGGGGGACCATATGGGGCACTGGGATTCGAACTGATGACCTTTTGCATGAAAGTCAAACGCCTTACCTCCATGCTATCTCCTGGGCCCCTATTTTTTTTTAACTTTTTTGGAATTATTTTTGATACACTATTTAGATACTGTTCATGTTCACTCAGTTTACTCAATAAATGAATTGAAATACTTCACTTTTCGACCATCCCTAGAAAATGATGGTTACATAATCCATGAAACATATTCAGATTTCACCAGTTATACACACTAATTTGTGTATGCATTTTATTAGATGTGTACAACTATTCAGAATACAAAAGAATTTTATCACTAGGTTCCCCCTGTGCTACTTTTCAGGTCACATGTACCTGCCTCCTTCCTATGGTCTCTAACCTGTGACAAGAACTACTTTTTCCCCCATTTCTAAGCCTTTGTCATTTCAAGAATATGATATAAGTGCTATTACATAGTTTTTAAGCTTTTGAGGGTAGGAGGCAGGACTCATCTAGGATTGCTCAGGTGCATTCCTGGCTGATTTCTTCAGGGGAAACTCATGCAGGGTCCAGGGGACCTTACACATTGTCAGAACTTTAAACCAGAGACCACTACATGAAGACAAGGACCTTAAACCCTGACCTATGTCTCTTATATATTACTAGTGGGATTTTTTAGTATTGCTTTGTTTTTTAATCTTAAGCCACAACCAGCAGTGCTAAGGCATTACTCCAGACTCTGTGCTAAGGGATCACTCCTGGTAACATTCAAGGGGCCTTAAGTGGTATCAGGGGTCAAATACACATTGGACACATACAAGGCAAGAACCCAATCCACTGAACTCAGATCTCTTTTGGAATATTTTTAATTGGAAAAGTTTTCTTGAAATTATTTAAAACAATATTTTGTTTGTTTGTTTTGATCACACCTGGTGGCTCTCAGGGAACATTCCTGGCTCTGTGCTCAGAAATCGCCCCCTGGTAGGCTCAGGGGATCATATGGGATGCAGGGATTCAAATCACCATCTGCCCTGAATTGGTTGTGTGCAAGGCAAATGCCCTACGGCTACCTATTTTAAAATGTTTATTTGAACCTTTTCCTTTGTTTCAGATCATGTCATGTAATAGTTCATATTAAATTATTTGTTTAATTTATGTTTAATCTTTCATTAGTTTAAGTATATTCAGATTATTTTAGCTTTGGCTATTTTACATCAAATGCTCACATTCAGGATTATATCGAATGCTGATTTTCATTTTTTAGGACAAATACTCAAGAGTGAATTGTTAATTATATAGAATATAGAATTGTTAATTATATAGGAAAGTACTAGAGTAATTGTACATACCATGTCCATTGCCATTAGCAATGCATGATCTGCCTCCTTCACATCCTCTATAGCACTTGGCTTTGACAATATTTTAAATTAGCCATTCTATGAGGCATTTAACAGCATTTTACTATTATTTTAATTGGCATTTTTCCAATTATTTGGGGCACACTCAGTGATGCTCAAGACATAATACTGACTCTGAACTCAGGAATCACTTCTGGTAGTTTTGGGGGTACCATATATGATGCTGGAGAACAAATACACATCAGCCACATAAACGGCTAACACCTTACCCACTGTACTATTTCTCTAGTCTCTGAGCATCTTTTCTTAGACTTATTAACAATTAAAATATCATATTTTTTATAATTTGCATTCATGTCTTTTATTATGAAATAAATCACCTTGTTTTTCTTCTCTTTGAGTTATTTATTTTCTAGGAATAGGCCTTTGTTGTACATTGATTGAGTATATTTTCACCCTGTCTCATAATTAACGTAAAGCAACTTTTACTGAACTTTCCACTATGTATAATAATTAGGTGTAGATTAATGCAATCTGACTTTTGTTGTTTCTCAAAATCTAATTTATGAAATCTTTTTTCTATAGATCATGTTTCTTGTGTAATCTCTAAAAACTCTTAATTTAATTATAGTTCTTACCATTTTATTTTATATTTTCTCCTAAAGTCATATAATTTTATATTCCACATTGAAGTATGTAATTTATTTTGAGTATCAGAATTATGTATATTCCCTCATTTTTTAATTTTCTATCCATTTCTTGTGATGTTCAAGAGCTCCAGCACCAATTTACAAACTCTTTTTCCAAATAATGTCTTACCTTAGTTAAGTTAGTTTTGTGTATGTTTGTTTGACCTTATTTCTGAGTTCCAATACAACCCTGTTTTGATTATTAAAATTCTAGTTTAACATAAAATTAAATGGTCTTTCCATTTTATTAATCATTTTCAACATTTGTGTAATATTCCTAGACACTTTGTTTTTCCATGTAAATTTTAGAAAAATAAATAGTCTAAAAAAATCATTCAAGTTGATTTTGTCAGACTCGGGGTGATAAAGATAGGTCAACAGAACTGTTTCTCACTTAAGTTAGCTATGTATATAGTTATTATAGAAAAAAAAAGAATTGAATTCTATTAAAGTTAAAAAGATTTGTCTTGTCCCAGCATCTCAGTGACTATATCTTCTGTCAAGTTCATGGTTGGAAGTGTTTTTCCCTTATAGTATCAATTATGATAGGTCAATTATGACAATTATGACAGGTCAACAGAGGCATAGCTTCAGTTTGCTCACTAGTTTTGGCTGAAATTTTCAGTGATTTCTGTAGGAATTCCCAGGAACTTTGCTATATTTAATAATAATAATAATTATTATTATTATTATTATTTGGGTCATATCTGTCTGTGATAGGGATTTTGGGTTTTTTTTTGGAGGGGCACACCGTATGACTCAGGGGTTACTCTTGGCTATGCTCTCAGAAATCGCTCTTGGCTTGGGGAACCATATGAGATGCCAGGGGATCAAATTGCGGTCCATCCTAGACTAGCGCTCCAAGCCCAGGATTTTGGGGGGGGTTTGTGTTTATTTTTCCCACCCTGGCATATGATTCATGAACAATCCTGTTGTTGCTCACAATCTTCTGAGCACCTTTTGAACTTATTCAATGATCCAAAACACATTGGAGGAGATAAGTTGGAGAACTGGAGATAATATTTCAAAAGATGAAGCATATTAACTAGAAATGAAGTATTTGCCTAGATCAACTTCAGCCACTGTATGGCCTGATATCATCATCATCATCATCATCATCATCATCATCATCAGATATGATGCTGGTAAAACAGAGCACTGATGGATAGGGAACTTTCCTTTCCCATGGTCAAGTTTTTCTGGGAGTACATCTGGACTCCTTAGAACTACTTAGGAGCCCCTTTCTCAGTTGTTGTTGTTGTTGTTTTTGTTGTTGTTGTTTTTTAGCTTAGAGAGTGATATAGGCTCTAAAAATATAAATCATTGACATAAGAAAGATAAACACTGATAGAGGAGACAACCCATCAATTACACATACTATTGTTATGAATATATGAATATCATTCCAGCAGCAACCTCTTGCCAATTGTAACAAGTTCCTCTTAACCTGAACAAGGAAGGTGCCATCTCTTTGCAATCAAAGATTTCTGATTCTTACTTACTCAAAAACTTGACCTTATTAATTATAGTAAGATGACACTATACTGATAAAGAAAATGGATCTTTCTCCTCAAGTAATTTGAAATTTTGGGGTAAGCAAAAATGTTTATACTTATATTTGTATTCTCACTTATTATTAATTAAAATAGAAATTATGTTGAGTAAAAACAGACTGGAGACCTTGATATTCTTTTGCAATTTAACACAGTCAAATATAAAGGAGATCCAACTAATGTAAATTGGTGCTTTTGCTTGCTAAGCTGCACAGTATTTTATTATGGATATTTACCTGGAATTATGTTTAAGGTATCCAAATAAGAGTTAATGAGTTGTTAAAATGGAAATGAATACAGGGAGATAATTCATGTAATTAACTAAGTTAGCAATTCTAAAATAGTTAAAAGACACAACTGGAAAATCCATGTACAAGTAGAAAGCAAATAATAATAATAACAACAAAGACAGAAATAAGTCATAAATAATTTCATTAAAATTTTTTAGCTGGGGCCCGGGAGATAGCATGGAGGTAAGCCTTTCATGCAAAAGGTCATCGGTTCGAATCCCGGTGCCCCATATGGTCCTCTGTGCCTGCCAGGAGCAATTTCTGAACATGGAGCCAGGAGCAACCCTTGAGCACTGCCGAGTGTGACACAAAAACAAAAACAAAAACAAAAACAAAAATTTAGCTATAAGCTGATGCATTTCTCAAGATAGATCTCAATGTTTGTTTAAAAGGTTCTTTTCTAGTGTAAATAAAAATTACCTCTCTCTGAATGTATAATGATTTATATTCACAACTGGGAAAGAAATAAATTCATTATGAATGCCTTTGAAATCCACCAAAGCACAGCAATATCCCTAGTGACACAGAATGTCAGAACAAAGATATGGGGGGAGTGAATAAGAGAGATATAAGTGTGTAATGAAAAAAAGGCAGTTTTAGGGGCCGGAGTGGTGTCACAGTGGTAGGACTTTTGCCTTGCATGTGACTGACCTAGGACAAACTATGGTTCGATCCCCTGTCATTCCATATGTTCCCCCAAGCCAAGAGCGATTTCTGAATGTATAGCAAGGAGTAGCCCCTGAATGTCAATGGGTGTGGTCCAAAAACCAAAATAAACAAAATAAAAAAGACAGATCTATAATTCAGTAATGTTGTAGATAATATTCTAGGGTTTAATAACTATGTATTGACACAAAGATTGCAAATATGTAAATATGATGAAGTCTTTCATGAAACAGAACAGAAAAATCAAGTTTTTAAGATTTTTCTATTTTCTTGCAGTTTAGAAAACTTGGTTAGTGAAGTATTGAATTATTACACAAACAAAGGAAAAATCAAGGAGCAGTAGATAGAAATAAAACTCACAAAGTTAGGCAAGAAAGTATTTATGTAGTGTATTTTGGTTCACAGAGGAGACATTACTTATGTAGTTAGACCATCAAATTAAATCAAGGGCTGCAATATAATATGGTATATAATTTTGGGGGGAAAATATTGAAAGGGTTTTTTGTACAATACTAGAAACTAAGTATGTGATTGCAGTTTGTGTAAAATAAATTGCTTAAAAATCTTAATTAAAATAATTTATTGCTAAAAATGGCTATCATCAGAGTGTCCTGTGAGTTGTAATACTTTTTTCTGGTGTATATTTTTGTCTTGATAAATGGTTATACACTAATCAGGGTCATACAGTGTCTGAAGATTAGAGGTTGAATCAATTTCTGAAAATGAAACAAAAACAAAGCTTGGCTCTTTCTTTTACAAAATAGTCCCTGTAGCTTCAACTCTGTTTTATAGCATTTTACAGACAGTGGGAACTCTTTAAAAATTTAAGTCAATCTTCTTAAATCTACTCCTGCTTTATCAAGTAAGATTATGTCATATTCTAAATATTTTGTTGTCTTTTCAGTAAGAGTCCTAGGACCTTCACCAGGATTTTATTTGCTATAAATAAATCACTTCCTTTGTTCATACATAATAAGTAATAATTCATCTATTCCACTTTTATCATGCCTTAACAGCAATTCAGTTACATCTTTGGGTTCTCCTCTAAATTCTCTTGGTGTTTCTACCTCATCTGATGTAACTTCTTTCACTGGATTATTGAACTCTTCAAATCATCCACAAAACATGGAGTCAACTTCTAAACTCCTATTAATTTTAATATTTTGACTTCCTCCCATGAATCATGGATGTCCTTAACATTTAGAATGGTATATTCTTTCTACGATTTTATTTACTTTTCCAGAAGACGAGCAAAGTAAACGCATTCCATCAGTGTGAATCAATGATTTATGAAAATCATAACTTTACAAAACATGGTATGTAGCATGAAGCAAAAGACCAAACTCTCTGATACATGTGCCATAGAAGTAATATGTTAGCATAAAAACAGTATTAATCTTTTTGAATATCTTTCAGTGACCTTAGACTATATGCTATAAATTAAACAATTATATTTTAAAATAAATTTGTGAGTGATTAATATCACTCAACAGTAGGCTTGAAGTATTAGAAAACCTAATGGTAAATAGAAATATTGTCATTCAAGCTTTCTAAAAGGACAGAAGGAAATTAGATTTAGCAGATTTTTAATCTTAAGTATTTTCCATTCATAAATCTAAGTCTTCTTTACTAATATTTTATTTAAGTAATGTTTGTTTAAATTTTTTCATATATTTTAGTGACATATTTCCATTCCTTCAACATTTTCATAAACATCCAGAGTTGTGTATCTTTACATAGAACAAAAGAGTATAAAATTGTGCAGCTTTAATGGACCAGGTGATGTTCTATTGCCCTCAATTCAACAGAAAATAGTGGATCTTAGAACAATTCAGACACTGTATCTTTGTCATATATCTTTTCGTACTATCAAGCACCTAAAAATGTTTGTGTCTTAGACTGAAGCAATAATGCAGTGGGTAGGGCATGTTCTTGCACTAGTCTGACCTGAGTTTGATCCCCACACACCATATGTACCCCTGAGCACTGCTATGAGTGATGCCTGAGCAGAGTCAGGAGAAAATCCTGAACACTGGGTGTGACTCAAAAACAAGCAAACAAAATCTTATATCTTAATTGCTTTATTATACAACTATTTGGTAATGGGCTGTGCACACTGGTAAAGGAATCGGTGCCGGAACATTGTATAACAAAAACTTAATTACCAACAACTTTGTAACTGTGGTGATTCAATTTTTAGAAATAAAATAATTGTGTGTACATATGTATGCATGCTTGTTTGCAGATGTGTATGTGTGTTTGTAAGTCATTGCCTTCTCAATACCTTAATGACTTCTGGCTTAGAGTTCTTCAGATATCCTCCTTTGTGATAACAGCACAATCAGTTGAAGTTGTACATTGATACTAACCATGGAAACATAAATTTAGGATCGACAGTAGGGTTCATCTGTTTTTTGAAGGCTGTAATGGACTGACAAACTAAATGAGATCGAAGAAGTAGCCAGAGTCATACTTTAGGTTAACTGTGATTCCTATTTTTTCCCTTCAGTTTCTTTCTATTTTATCTGCTCAATCGCTACATATCTTAAAGCGGGTTTTATATTTACTTTAATTCTGCAGAAGTGTAATGGCCCTCTCCTTCTTTTTCTCATACCTCTACCCTCTCTCAGTGAAAAATAGGTTGAGAAAAAGAAAGTAAATGCAACTGCTACATGGAGCATAAGGATAACTAATGATCTAATACTTTATTATGTAAAGTGCACTACAATTCATGACATATGAAGAACTCCAAAATTTACTTGCTCTATGATTAGTTCTTCTGTGGCAGACAAGAATGACAATGAAGTTAAAAACCTTTCCCAATCTACATAATATTTATAATCTGTCCTCTTTTCTAGAGAAAATACATAATTTGTAAATAAAAGAAACAGAAAATAAAATAAAGGGATTAAGAACTTTATTTGCTTTTCTTTACTATTAGTATAGTTATTTTATTATTTTTATTAAATTGCTTTATTTAAGAGCCATGTTGAAACAGTCATTTTCTAGTGACCCTTGTTAAAAGTTAGGGGTTGAAAAAGAGGACATATTGAGCCAAATCCATAGTCTAGCAGATAAGGAGCTTGCCTTGCATGAGGCCTTTGAGGGTTCAATCTCTGGCTTCCCATATGGCTCCTCGAATTTGCCCAAGTATAATTCATGAGTACAGAGCAAGCAGTACCCTTATGTAGCATCGGGTGTGGTGTCAAAACAGAGAGAGAAAGAGAGAGAGAGAAAATGAGAACATAGGTATGTGATTTTTTAGTGGCTAAGTTAAGCTAAAACTAAACCTGTTCAAATCTTAGAATGTTTTGTAATATAAATTATATCAAGATATTGGTTGTGTGTGTGTTTTGCAAATAAGAATGAAAAACATTAACCATATCTTTCACTTTTTGGTTTTTGACTGTACCTGCTGGTCCTGAGGTCTTAGTACTGATTGGTTTTGTATTCAGGAATCATTCCTGATATTGCTTAGGGAATAATACTCAGTTGCAAGGATCAAACCAGCTAATCTGTGAGTAACATAAGCACTATATATACTGTGTTATCTGTTCAGCCACTACATTTCCTTTCAGTTGATATTACTATTTTATAAAATATATGTATTCATTTTAGTAACTATATTCTATAAAGTGCATGAATATAAGTTAATAGTTGTTATTAAACCCTAATATAAACTAAAAAACGCAGTAGTTTCAGTATATCTAAACATAAATGAACTTCCTAAATTAGGTTTCTCTCACAAAATTTCCTGTTTTGTTTGATATATCTACTTCTCCCCTTACATTCCTAGGTCTGAAGCATCAAAGTCATACTTCACACTCCTTTACATTGGGTCCCTTAAAAAATATTTGGTTAGGGGGCTACACCCAGCATTGATCAGGACTTATTTCTGGCTCTGCACTCAAGGCTTCACTCTTGGCAACCGTGAGGGACTATATGGAGAATTGGGAATAGAACCAAGGCCTGTCACAGGCAGGGCAACTAACAAATCCATGAAGGTTTTGTGCCTCTGAAGTTCTACCCATCATAAATTCTATTCTTTGACTTTTTGACACAAGTAGTCATCATTAATATTTATTTTCTCTTCCATTCCTACATGAGTCCAGAGTTGTTTGTGACTTTAGACTCTAAGTAAACTCCTACTATTTTTGTTTCCACTATTTAATTAATTGATCTTTTCTTCCTACTTCTCACAGAACTAATTACATTGAATTCCCTACTCTTTTCTTTCCCAATGCTTCAGAATTCTGGATCCTAGAATCAATAACCTGGTAGGTATAAGGAAGGAAGAAAGTGAAGAACAAATTTGTGGGACCGGGAGATAGCATGGAGGTAAGGCGTTTACCTTTCATGCAAAAGGTCATCATTAGAATACCCGGTGCCCCATATGGTCCCCTGTGCCTGCCAGGAGCACTTTCTGAGTATGGAGCCAGGAAAAGCCCCTGAGCACTGCCGGGTGTGACCCCCCCCCAAAATTTTTGTTATAGGTTTGTAGACTCACATGTCAAGAAAGAGAGAGAAAAACTTGTCTCCAACTTTCTTCCTCTGCACAGATTCATGTCTGTAATTTCCCAGGGATCTCTGGCAGCGACCAAAACGTAGTTAACACTTTTTATTTGGAACATCAGAAAAGGAGGAATCAAGCTCTTAGCTTAAACATTATCAACTAAATATTAGAAGGAAAAATATCAGACATGCAAAATGTGAATACAATTCTAAATTCACATAGATTTCCCTAATTAACAGAATATATATTCTGCTCCACATGATTTTGGGTAAGAAAACATGGTGTGTTTGGGTTGGGAATAGTGAAAGACTGGCACTTGAAGAATAGCTATTCAAGGCAAGAGAACTATTTCAATGTTTGAGGGATTTGTTGTGTGCTTTTATTTTTTTAATATGGAGAACCTCCCAAGTGGTACTCAAAGTGCCTGGAGCCCTAGTGATCATTTCCAGTCAACCATAGCAGCAGTTCAATGCAATTTATTCTTCTGTTCTATGCTGACAGGGCCTCCATATAAGTGCCTTAATCCCTGTACTGTCTGTCTCTCTGGTCCCTGTATGAGATGTTTGTAAGACAAGGGCTGCCCTCTACTTCAACTCCTTCAAACACCAACTGTTTCATCAATGGAAAGAAAAAAAGAAGTGTCTACAGAATCTAAGATTACATCAAACTCAATACTGATCACAGTATCAATTAAATGACTTATATTCTGGCAACATTTCCCTCATTGACTATATCTTCTCTCTTGTTGGCCAAAGATCAAAGGTATTTTAGGGATCTTGAAAAGATCATAAGAAAGATATTTTAGAACCTTGCAGAATCACAGCCTTGCCTGAGTGTTTACCAGAGGAAAACTAGATAGTGCTTTGAAACCATCCACTATATCAATGCAACTCTGCTAGAGTGAAGCAGAAGCAAGGAGTTTCTCACACACTCACAACCTTCATATTATTACTATGTGCTTGTTCCTTTTGCCCAACTAGGAGATTGCTGGCTAACAATATCCTTACAAATCCAAAAGCTGTCAACTTGACACAGCTTCTGGTAAATGAGTATTTACATTTGTAGGAGAGACACAAAACCTTGCATTATTTGCTTCTTCCTGTAGTTGCTATTTTCTTGGCATGCCCCATTTCACCTCCTTGCATGATTTTGTGCCTTGGCACACAACAGAGGCAGTAGCCTTCCAATTCTCTCACTTCATGGTTGCCAACAGGAAATATCATACGTCTTTCCGGTGCACTAATTGGTTTGGTGATGCAAGGTGTACTGCAGGATTTCTGACTGAAGATAATGCAGTCTTATGGAAAGACTCTTTCTACCAAGTTGGCACAAGTCTGCTTGGAGATTGTCTGTGCTTCCTGGTGCAGAAAGTGCTTACATCTGAGTCAATCATTTGAATTATTTACCTAAATTTCTTTGTAAGAATTTCTTTGGCGGGAAATTCTTTTTGGCTTCACAAGCAGGAGTTTAAATTTATTCCTGAAGGAGAACTTGTGGGATGAAAGGTAATTTAACTCAGAGGAGAGGATGTGTGCATGCATACTCCAAATACATAAAAGAAGACAAAGTCATAGATACCAACTCTGGGAATGTTCCAAAATTTCTTTCATATGAGTATAATAAAATGTATTTCAATTACCTATAACAGAAACTGGGGTATAATAATTTTTGGTCAACATACATTACAGTGATAAAGAGACCATGGATATATAGCAAAGAAGAAAACCTAATACACTGACATGCTATATATCATGTAGAAAAGCAAAGTTGTTCTTGAACACACTTATATATGGAAAGTTTACTAAAGAACTATAAAAGTTTATTGGTCAGAGAAATTAGACAATGGTCAGGATACTGGAATCAATCCCAAGCACTCCATGTGGTCTCCCAAGCACTGTCAGAAATGATTCTTGAGTGCAGAATCAGGAGTAGACCCTGTGTAACTGGGTGCAGCCACCAAATAAACTTATAACAATTTCTGAATAAAAGAATTAATACCATTATATAATTAACTGTGAGTCATATCTTAATTGTATATCATAGTTTATACTGAAATGTATTAGATACTAAGAATAATATGGAACATTAGTAGAAATATAAATACTTCAGAGATTACCAGCTATAATACTACTAAAATAAGGCACTTTAATCAGTTATACACAATGTTTAAGTGGGAACGTTATTGGAATATGATTCTTCATTTGTTTGTTTTTTGTTTTTTGGGTCATACCACACTTAAGGGTTATTCCTGGATCTATGCTCAGAAATCGCTCCTGGCATGCTCTGTGGACCATATGGGATGCCGGGATTCAAACCACTGACCTTCTGCATGCAAGGCAAGCACCTTACCTCCATGCTATCTCTCTGACCCTGGAATATGATTCTTTTGAAATAAAAGCAGTAGTACTAAATCTGCTTCTACTAATTTAAGTACATATCAAGTTTTGTCAAAAGTGAGTAAACATGATCATCACATTATGAAATTATAAGTACTGCCAATTATGAGTCAAAATTTGAGAACTACATTGTTTAAAAAAAGATCTATTTAGTGTATTTTCCATCGCAGAGATTATACAACATAGAAATGAGCTCTTCTTGATAGTCAGAAATTAGAATTTCATAAGGATTTATAGAAATTACATTTCTGGATATTTCAACATATTTTCAATCACTATTGTCACTGGATTTGGAAATAGACCCAAATTTCTTTTCTCTGAACAGTTTTTAGAACAAAATAGATGCACTAATCTCTCTTGTTCACTGCTGCTCATTTTCTCCTTTAGTCACCTGGAGGAATGCTGTATTTGTTTGAGCACATTCCTAGGAAGCAAAGGGAGAGGGTCCTAACATGTATTCCAACGATAAGTTTATGCTTAGTCATTCTTGGGAAGAAGGATGCCATGATTCAGAATGCTTATCCAGGCTAAAATTTACTCTGTAAAAAGCAAGATTGCCCCCGCTAATCCTCCCAAAAGAAATCATGAAAGGAACAGAGGAAGAAAGAAATGTTTGACTTCACTATCTGTTTCAAAACTAATACCTCAGTATTTTTAGTAGTTTTACTCTGCTCACATAATTTGAGACTGAAACTTCTATATATGGGTGCTCAGTTGTAGCCTTAAAATAATCCCTGAGTTTGTGCCATTGTTAAAAACTTCATACAGTTTAGTATATTTGAGACTTTAGAGAATTGAAACTTTTGCTTTTATAGTAGGATACATTAATTCATGCTTAGACTGCATTTTGCTGCTGTGCATGGGTTAGTCTTTGACTAAGCACTTCATTGTAGTTGAAGCATGTTATAAGGTTCAAAAACAGACCTTACTGTTCACCAGACCTTGCTCCTGGAAGCACAATCCTGAGGGAAACACTCCCACACTTGGAATTCGTGAAATGTGTGTCATTTGTCCAAAGGACTGCTCAAGAAAACTCCAGCATAATAGAAGCAGCAGAGTAATAACCCTTGACAGAAATCCCCAGAAGTACTAACAGAAACTCTGTGCACATTACAGAATATTTACCCACCAACCTAGTTTTGAAGCAATTTAAAACAAAAACAAAAAACAAAGTGCACCAGGCAACTCTGAGTTGGCACACAGACATTTGAGAAACACGTTACCTTTCTTTATTTATATATAAAAATATAATTTGACAAAACTCATTTTTTCTAGTTACTGGATAACTGTTTGCATGTATGAACTTCCTCCTTATTGCAAAGGCAAAATAACTCAATATTCTGACTGGAAAATTTATTTCTCACAGAATGCAACCAGATGACTTAAAAAATGTCTAGAAATATCATCTTCCCATTTTACATATGTGGTGTTTTATGATAATCCTATCAGATAAACTTTATGATCATAAAGCAGAGATGGACCAAAACTGGCATGTACTTATTACCATCTGAAAGATCCCCTTCTAAAATGCTGTTTCATGTGAATATTATCAATCTTTTAATTAAAAATGAGCTAAGTCAGAATAAATAGTTCCTAATTTACTAGTCAGATATGTTCAAATGCAGGAGTAAGACAAGACTTATATTTATTACATTCTCGAATTTAAAACTAAAAACAGAGTACACAAACTAAGAGTACTTAGTTACATAAAGCAGCTGTTAACCAGAACATACATTGACATAGCAAACTATTAGCTATCGCCAGAAAACTGATATTGTACTGGTGGCCAAAATTTATGACAAATTTAACTAATAGATGTTCTAGGTCTAAAGTAGTAGTACACTGTTAAACTGAGGGAAATAGCTTTAATTTATTTCTCATTAGAAGCCCAAATTAGTGATGAAAAATATTTATCAAATTTAAAACAGAATTTAAATTAGAGATTCTTCCATTTTTATCATTTTAACTTTACCCTGAAGTAATTTTCTACATTTTTATTTTTTGCTTTTTGATGGGGAGACGGAGAGGCCACACCCAGTAATGCTCCAGGATTATTCCTGGCTATGCATTCAGAAATCGCTCTGGCTTTGGGGACCATATGGGATGTCAGGGGATCAATCTGCGGTCCTTCCTAGGTTAGCACATGCAAGGCAAATGTCCTACTGCGTGTGCCACCACTCTGGCCCCACATTTTTAGTTTTTAATTTTCAAATTTTATTTTATTTTTAGCTATGTCTAGTCGTACATGGGGCTTACTCCTGAGTCTATGCTTAGTGATCACTCTTGGAGGGCATTGAACCAGCATATACATATCTTGTATACAAGATAAGTGCCCTAACTTCTGTACTATTGTTCTGGTCTTATGTCAAATAAATTCTAATATTTAATTGAGGCCAGATTATATATTTGAAATGGGTTCTGGAGTAAGTTGATACCAAGATTTATTTTTTAATTTTAAATCAAGTATTTGTTGTTTTGGCGTAACACCCAGGAGTGCTCAAGGGTTACTCCTGGCTCTGCACTCAGAAATTGTTTCTGGCAGACTCTGGGAACCATATGAGATGCCCAGAATCAAACCCAGGTCCATATTGGGTCGGCCTCATGCAAGGCAAATACCCTGCCGCTGTTCTACCTCTCCAGACCCTTAAATGAAGTTAAAATTTTATAATCTGAAAGTAATTAAACACTCAAACTAGAAAAATAGAAAGAAAAAAATTTTTCCCAAATTATATAAAGTAAAAAGAAAGAAAAAAGATGGAAGCTAAGAGGTGGAAATATCTAAAAATTATTTTATCTAATGCATCTAATTTCATCTAATTGATCACGTTTGTCTAAAAATCTCTTTAAAAACCTCTAGTAAAATTTCACATTAATAATAGTCTTTCCTCACACAATTTCACCTTTTAAACAATGTGCTGTAAGTGGAATTAGACCCTATCTGATGCATGTTATCTGCAGTTAAATTCATCCTGTGCCACTCATTTCTTTTTTCACTATATTTAAATGTCTATTCTTTATAGAAAACTGGTGGACTATAGACCATCAGGATATGATAAAATATGATTCTTTTAAAATAAAATCAGTGATCTTAAACCTACTTCTACTATGTCAAGTACACATTCATTAGCACAGGTTTTTCAAAAGTAACAAAAGTAAGTAAGTATAATTATTAAGCACATTATGAAATGATAAGTATTCCCAATTGTAAGTCAAAATTCGAGGACAACTATATTGTTAAAAACTATCTATTTAGTGTATTTTCTGTAGCAGAGCTTATACAACATAGTAGCGGCTCACTTTATATCCAAGAAATCAGAATACCAACTCCCATGCTTCAGTGCCCCATGTTTTCTACCTAGGATCTTGTCAGTAGCCTTACCCAACCTTATTATGCTGAGACCTCCAACCATTTGCCCTATCCGCCACCTGGTGGCCCCATAAAATAGTTTTCAAAATTCTGGGCAGGACAGGGGTAGAAAACAGGCCTGTTGGACAGAATATAAAGACAGAATCAACTTTTCTTTCAGTGTGAAAGGTTCTGAGATTCTATGGGTGTGGAAAGTATCTAGATAGGGGAAACATTAAATAAGACTAAGACGTTAAAAGAGGTGCTGCCATCTGCAATAAATGTTTTGTACACATGCTTATAAACTCTTCTAGAGGATGGATGGGGGTCTTACTCAGGGCTTACTCCAGACTCTGTGCTTATGGGTCACTCCTAAACTGTTGTCATCGAAGAACTCTATTTCTAGGGAAGAGCTTTGTGCTGAGCTGATAAATGTTTGTGGAAGAAAGAAACAGTGATAATTTGCAAACTTTATTTTCCGAGGGGTTGGACCACACCCCATATTGCTAGGAATTACTCTTGGCTCTGCACTCAGGAATCACTCTTCTCTGTGCTGGGAGAGAGGGCATATGGGGTGCTGAAAGATCAATTACAGTTTGCTATATACAGGGCAAGCATGGCACTGGAATTGCAGTAATTTTATGACCCTTATTTGCAATTTCTATCGGTCAAAGACTCTCAAAAATAGAAACTCCTCAGGTTAAAAATCCCCCCGTTGCTTCCACATTGCTGTAGAAATGAACTATACTTTATACAGTTATAGAACTTAGAATTTTTAAATATGGACCTATTTGATATTTATTCTGACTCCTATAAATGCCTGGGTTCATTCATAGCAGCAATCCGGAAGTTTAATACAATATCAGACAAATTGTAAATAATAAAAATACTGATAAACAAGTCAATTTTTATTTCATAGATGAAGAAACTAAAGCTTAGATGCATGTATAATGTGGAAATACCATGTAGTTGGTAAATGCACGTGTTGATGGATGGCTTCTTTTGAATAGCAGTATTCTGTCTGGTAAGATGATCTCAAATAACTCACCTATAGAAAAGTGACTGTCCACTTTAAGATTACTTGTTTCCTCACTATTTTAATTTCACCCTTTAACAAGCCTGATGTATACAGAATTGTAATAGCTACAATTTCACATTTAAAATGAACTTAAGAAGCTTCCACTGGTACATTATTTGGTTCTAAAATAATTCCACAGAAAGAATGACTAGTTTCCAAAAGAAGATTTCTTTGAAAATGACTCTGCAGTTCTCTAGGCCTCTCTCACTGATAGATTCCCTAGCAAGGAAACAGATACACTATACGATTTGTACTGGCCACTCCAAAATTTTGTCTGAATCATGGCACTACTTTATTATAATAAATTGTTATTGAGATTTGTAAATACTGATGACACTAGACACATTAAAGAGATGTCTGAAGCCAATATTTCAACAGAGTCTTCATCACTTCCTTTTGGTTATTCTACTTTCTCTCATTTCACATGAAGCCAAAGAATTTGAGGCTAGCAAATATTAATATCTGAATATTATTAAAACACTATTTTATAAAACATTTTCCAACCTGCAAGGCTAGTTTTATAAAGGCAAGAGTTTGCTTTTGATTAGCTGAAAATTGGTTTTGTTTGTCTATTTGCTTGTCTTTTGGATTTGGAGCGACACTCAGTGATGCTCAAGGATTATTCCAGGTTCTGTGCTCAGGAATTACTCCTGGTGGGCTCAGGGAGATTGAACCAGGTCAGTCACACGCAAATTGAAAGTTTTAATCTGGCAATAAACAAAGCTGAAGATAAAGCCCAGGCTTTTAGTGTGTCTGACCACTCATATTTAAAATCACTTATCTCTCATTTTTCCCATTAGTTGCTTTTCCCTTCTGTTTTCAGGATCCACTTCTTAAAACCTTTGGCTCATTTTTCCTCCACTTTGATTCAGTTTTCTAGTCTCCTTCCCCTCTTTGGAGCTTCCTAGGGAACTCTGAGAACTGTTTATCACTAGAGGGCGATATGATCACACACAGCTGCCAAGGACAAGAAACTTCTTAAATAGGAGCACAGCTTAGAAGATGTAAAAATACTTAACAGTGAGTCAGACTTGTGCACCCCCATTTACAAAAGCACACTTACATATATATTAGCCTTTTTAATCTTATAAGAACCCAGAGAGACAGGTCAAGAATTATTGTCTCTATATTCAACAAAAGAAAGAAATCAAAGTTCAGAGAAGTTAATTGAGTTATCTATCCAAGGTCATAGGAATAGCAGTGTATTCATCCGATTAAAGAGCTTTTTTTTTTTTAGAAAATTCTAGTATAAAACTCGAAAAGGTATTCTTTTATCCAATATTGAAGCCTAATTTCCATTATGATACTTTGGAATATATTTGACATCAAACCCTTGAATTAGTTCATACTACTGAAATACAAAATATTAGCTACACAGTAATTTCCTTTTACAGAAAAATTGCTTATAGTATAAGGGAATTCACTTACTTTTAACATTTTATATATTTTCTTTATATCTTGCCCACTAATCAGAAATGTGGTTCCTTTTTCTAGAATTTTTAGATGTTTGATATTATGTGACTTCTTCAGCTAAATAAATGTATATTATTTTATTCAATCTTTCCTTAGTTATCTGTTTCTTTTTTTTTTTTTTTTTTTGGTTTTGGTTTTAGGTTTTTGGTTTCTGGGCCACACCTGGTGACGCTCAGGGGTTAATCCTGGCTATTCGCTCAGAAGTCGCTCCTGGCAGGCACGGGGAACCATATGGGGAACCGGGGGATCGAACTGCGGTCTGTCCTAGGTTAGTGCAGGCAAGGCAGGCACCTTACCTCCAGCGCCACTGCCCAGCCCCCATTTATCTGTTTCTTGAAGTCAAGAGAAAAGGATAACAATATAGCTTCCCATTATAAAATATCTGATCTCTGAAAGAATTCCATTGTTTTCTTCTCTGATTGATCGAATACCTTGAATGCAGGCTATTCTCAGATCCCCTTAACAGTGCTTATTTGCTTGGCACTCACCTGACAAAATGAAAATAGAATATATTTATAACAGGCAGTTCTGTGAAGGCTGGATTTATCTGACCACTTTGTCAAGTCATTTTGCCCTTTACCTATCTCCTTATCTTTTAACAGAAAAATTCCCTTTAAGTAATAACACCTAGTATTTGGTCCTGTTTCCAAGAAACCAGAAGATTCTAGAGCCAAAACTGAGTTCTGTAGCACTGTCAATGAGCTAAAACAAAAAAGGAAATAAAAGAGATGCATAGGGAAAATAACCAAAGGCTTCTATCATTGAGGAATAAATGGCAAATAAAAATTTGATAAAACCAAAATGTATGGACTGGCTAAACAACCCTTAAAGAAGAACCCTCGCCTAACATGGCTGTAGTTGAGAAACAAAAAAACGGATTGACAGTAGATCAAGAGTTCTCATACTTTTCGTCACAAGGGGGTATTATAAACATTCATTTTACAAATTAAACCTTAACAAATAATAGAAGATAGGCAATTTCATTTATAACACATGCATTGTTTTTTAAATTGTGCTCATTTTACAATAACTCTCTTCCTCATTGTCATTCATATATAAATGATGGAAAAAGAAGGAGTTAAGAAATTCAGGAATTAAGGTACAAATCCCTTTTTGAGAGTTCCTATATGAGTCTTCATTTTTATCATTGGCATATCTCATTTTATATATTTAATATGAATTCATAATGTGTATGTACTATTAGCCCTTATTTTAAGAAATATCTTATTTGAAATTAGTGTGTTTTTCTCTAAAGACAAACTGCATTGTGTAAACAATATTTATTACATGGGGACAAAGATGAAACGAGTCTTATAACAAAGATATGAATAACAAGAAACAAAGACTTCTAAATGTGTAAATATGACTCCTTTAAATAAAAACTATTCAAAAAACAAACAAGAATTCTTAACATTCTAGCCTCCTCTCTTTTAAACCAGTTTCTCTTGAAGAAAGAAGAAAGATAGGAAGAAGAAAGAAAGAAAAAGAAAGAAAGAAAAAGAAAGAAAGAAAGAAAGAAAGAAAGAAAAAGAAAGAAGAAAGAAAGAAAGAATCTTCTAGCAACACCAACACAACACAATAGTGAGACTCGGATTCAACATCTAGTCTACCAAGGCAAGAAATGAAAATAAGGAGTACACGATAATCAGGAGCCATCTATGCTATAATCACACCCTTATTTTCCTCAGAGGAAAAAAAAACACAAAAGGATAAAGATGAATTTATTCCTAAGAATTTACTTTTTTAACTGGGATTCACTGCCTAGAAACAATATGACAACAAAGCTGTAATCATCTATAGTTCTTGAATCAGAGATAAAATCTCCAAGAATATCTATTTCCATTTATTCTCCCACCCCAGCATTATTAAGGCTTGTTGTAATTTATTGCTTTTTATTTTTTGCTAAGATCCTGAATTGTGAGTGAAACACACAGATCAACACAATTTTCCAGAGGGTAGCTTTTTTCTTTAGATTCAATCCTCTCCAGAGGAAAGCCCTCTCTCTAGGGGAATAGAAGCATGTCCTATTTTTCCACTGTACCCCAAGACTGTAAACCTATTTTTTTTTACATCTATCTCCCAGGGAATGCCCAAATGCATACTATCAAGCACTGCCTATCTGTCTCGGTGTAGCCTGAGCTCCTCCGAGCCTTGCCGCCCAATTTCCTGCAGAAGCAACAATACAATGTACAATTATAGAGATAAGAAATAGGCATTACCTTTATTTTTAAAAGTGGTTAAAAAAAATCATTTCTTTTTTTCATGCATCCATAGAGGGTAGGTTAAAACTCCGTAGGAGGATAGGCTACAGAGCAGCCTCTAGGCCAGCACTCTATTTTAGAGTGAAGTCCTTTTTTTTCTCTCTCTTTTTTTTTAAATCACGAATTTGAAATCGGTTAGGTACTGTGCTTTGTGGACTGTGATGAATTGCATATTGCTTTAGTAATTCTTTCTGGTCCAAAGCTCCAGTTTTTCTGCAAGCAGAGCCGACCATGATTGGCTCCACCCAAGGGACGCAGGTCCTGGGATTCCCTCCCAGCCAGCAGCAGTGACATCACGGGCAAGCTCTCTCTCAGCTGGGAGGGGCGTCGCTGGGAGTTTCCAGGGAAACACTGCAGCAGATGGCCACAGTGACACATCTGCATCAGGGCCGGTGGGAAGGTTATTTTTGGAAAGAAAAAAAAAATCTCTCTCCGGGTCGCAGGTTCAGCTAGTTGAGATCTATCTTCCTCTCCTCCCCACCATCCCCAGCCCCCTTGAGTCAATGTTTTTATTACTTTTATTTCTGGAAATGAAATATCTATTTTTGTTGCAAGGGCAATGGCCAAAGCATGCCAAGTCACTCACAACGTTACGCCCTAGGTGTGCCCTCGTTTCTTTGTCGTTCCCACCGCCGCTCCCTGCACCCACCCACCCCCAGGTACCAGTTACATTCTTCAGGCTGTCAAGGTGGCCCGAGGAAGACAAGGGCAAATGTTGCTAAGGTAACAGGATAGAAAACCTGTCTGCAGAAGCAGATGCTTTATAACCTGGGGTTTCCCTCATTTGCATTTAAAGGCTCCTGAGCAAATAGTCTCAAAACAAGCCAAGTCCTTGAAGCCAAAAAATAAGGAAGCTTTTGTAAATGTGAGCTTTTGCTGTTTTAGGAGGTAATCTCTGCTGCCCTGATTGTAAAAGGGATGCATTTCAGTGCACCCTCCTGTTCCCTCACTGCTTTCTCTTCTGAACAATACAAGGAATTCCCTCTCCATTTTTTTTTCTTTCCCAGATTGCCCTTCACAGAATTATCAGAGGGCAAATTTACTAATCTGAGGTCTGAATTTCATTCTTCCTAGTGAACTGGGAAATTCTCATTCACTGCATATTCCCAACAAAAGAGGGTAGCTTGCTGTAAAAGCTTAGGATTGAAGCCAGTAGGGGGGAAAGTCTTTTAGGGGAAGTGAAATTTAGGAATATTATATTAAATATATATTAATATATATGCCTAATATATATTAAATATATATTAAATAAGTAAGATTTTACAGATGACTGACTATTATAGATAGCTTTTATTAGGCAGCCTTATAGGATTGCATTCAGCAAAACTCAGATATAATTCTTAGAATGTACTACAGTAACAAACAGAAACTGCATTTTCTTTTTTTACAAATTTTCCTTCAAAGTTAAAAAATGGACTGGTTCATAAATCTTTAAACTAAAACATAATTAGTCACCTATGCTTCACTTTAATCTTAAAAGACTCTCACAGATGATCAGAGCAGAAAAACAGGTTCTTAAAACCCATACCAAGAAAACAAAGCCACACTCATGAATGACTTAAAAAGATCTCATGTACAGAAAATATTGTGATAGTGAGAAGAGAAACAAGCAGCAAAAAAATGACAGTTCTGGCCAATAGGGCTTGCATTGTTAGTGCAATATTTCTGAAGATTTTGAAATGGCTTTGTCAATGTCTGTCCACTTTTTTACATCTAAAACCTGAATGCAGATTTCCTTGTTTTCCTGCCAATGCTCAGTGAAGCCCATCATATTAAGGAGTGAAGTGAACTGCTTTAGATTTTCTAAAGCATTTATTCTCACATGGGCAACGCTTTCTGCCCTTCATTTGTGATAGCAGAAATAGAATCACGTTGCTCAATACAGCATCAGTTAAGCAACTTGGCACCAATTCATAAATCAAACAAGTATATGTTTAAACATTTAGAAATCATGAAATTGAGCAAATTTTAATCACTTTGAAATCCTATTTCTGCATCAATTAAAAGCATCAAAATATTTTTATTAACAATATTTATTAACAAAATTGAAATGAACTATATTCTAATTCCACCCAGTATAGGTTCTGTCAGAAAATACATATTTGTGGTTTGTGGGCCTCACCATTTAATCCTCTGCATAACACCAAGGGAGAGAGGGAGGAGGAAAAGAGGGAGGGTGAGAAGAACACACTTAACAAATGTCTTCTGAGTCTGAATCAGTCATCACTAAGGGTGTTGAGGTGAATATCTGTTATAAACAAGAAGTAAAATGTTTGGTGATGTGTTAAGGAAAATAATAATAATAACTGAATTCAACAAGCCATAATTCAACTAATGACCAAGTGTAAGTTTCGCTTCTTGTTTTCTATATCCTCACCCTTGGCCTCCACCCTACCCTGGAATTTCTCTATCTATATTAATAAAAGAGTGTACTTTGAGCAGGAGACTCTCATCACAATCAGCTGATCACAAACATCTGACAGGATTTGCAACCGTAAGTTTGATCAAAGTTAAAGATTGCAGACTTCAGTCAGAGTACTCCCTCTAAGGGGAAGTCTAGCATATTTGGAATGGAAGCTGAGCAGGGTGTTAGATTGGTCACTGTGTTTCAACCTGAACTAGAGACAGGTGCATTTTAAAAGTCCTATTTCTCGTACTGATCCTCCCCACAAGACGCCATATGCCTATAAAAGACATTTTCCTAAATTGCTCAGGGCCTTCTGATTTCATTCTGTATGACAGATCCGGTCACCCCAGCTAGCTGGAATCAATGAACCTGCTTTACTCTGAAGATACGTGGTTTATATTTGAGGTAGTGGACTTTCTTGGACCCTTAACATTTGGACACAAGGGTAAGGAAGATATGTCCTTCCCCTCACGTAAGTGATGATTACTGTTTCTGCCAAACAATGGAGGCTGAGGTTCATTCCATATGCTTTAATTTCTAAAAGCTGCCCAGCCGAGACCTTAAATTCTATGCTGCTTAACACAGAAAACAAAGAGTGAGACACAAAAATTAACTTTTGAAGGTCTGGTGTAGCATTTTTGGGGCCAGAGAGATAAATAGTACACCCAGTAGGTTGCTTGCCTTGTAGGTGGCCTACCCAGGTTCCTTCTCTGGCATCCCATGTTTCCTTAAGCTCCTTCAGAAATGATTCCTGAGGGCAGAGCCAGTAATAACTCTTGAACACTACTGGTGTGGCTCAAAAACAAACAAACAAACAAACAAACAAACAGAAAACAAAACCAAAAAGAAACACAGTCTGATAAAAGCACTTCCACTGCAAGGATATTATTGAGGCAAGCAAGAAAGTTTATGCTTGCCAGAGGCAAGGGAGAGAACTTCATTTATAAATGGCATTTTTCTTGTGACACAGTGGAGAGAGGGCTGCTGTTTCATAGGCACTACAAAGCTATGACTTGTAATGATAACTAAAGTTATCCTCAAGGTGAGAGATTAGCTTGGATCAGCTACTTAGTATAAATTTAGGGAACAAATACATCTTTCAGGAGTTTCTCAGGCCAAGGCTCAACTGATTTTGCTCTCATGTGTTCACCCTTTTTCTGAACTACCTGTTTTACAACTGTTTGTATGCCCCTGAAAAATGTTTTATGCAAAATGCCTATACACTCGCAATTATAAACACTGTCCCAGAATTCAGTTTTTCAAACATTAACTTAAAACATCAATATTTTCCTTAAAAACGTATTAATTTCATACTATTTAGGAGAGCTGCTAGTATTTCAAACATGGCTAATAAGAGGTCGCAAATTATGTTGGAGAGACTGGAATGCCTACATTGGAATTTTAAACACCTATGCACCATTTTAATTTAAGAAATTAACAGTTCTTTTGGTCTGTAAAAGACATATTATTAGTTCTAATTGTTTTTCTTGAACAGAGAATCAGGTAGTGTTGTTAAAATGTGAATATCATTCTGAATTAGAGCTGTATATAAGAAAGACTATAACATTTGTGACTGATCATTCTTAGGTTTTGTTTCAGGGAGTTTTTTTGAAGGGGACACACAAGGCAGAGTGGCAGGATGGCATGCTATGCATGCCACCTATAGATATTCTTGTAGAGTTCTACAATGAAGAGCTGTAAAATGATGCCCTTATAAAAATATTATGATGTAGATAAGGTTTTCTTATTTAGCCCAGCAAAATATGAATTTTTATAATCAACATATAAATTAATGTAAAAAGCAAGTGCATAAGTCAACAAAACTAAGCAGATTTATCAGATATCACATTTTGATTGGATATCCAACATTTTATTTAGCATTCCTATATAGCAGAAAACTTATCTAGAACACCCATCATGCATGTGAACTCTGAGCAGAACTAGAAATAGTCTCAAATACTGCCCACTGTGACACAAACAACTCCTTTCCCAAGGAATCAAAACCAATGAAACAGCTACCAGAAAATCAGAATGCAGAGAAAGAGAGTGAAGCCCTGGACAAGATTAACTATACCCAGAATTTTTTTTCTCATTTTATTGTTGTTTTTGGCCATATTAGGGGCTGAATTAGTTAGGAGTTAGGAATCTGTCCCGGTGGACTTTGGGGACCATACAGGATGCCAGGAATGAAACTCAGATCAGCAGCAGGCAAACACCCTACCAACTATATTATTTCTCTGGCCTCCAATTTTATGGTACTGAAAATATAAAATGAAATATGCTTAAAGATGAATCCTTTTTATAGATCTCATACTCATTTTCAGTATCACTGAATGGAGATATTGCTGCCTGCCCTTGATTAAATGTATGTGACCCCACAAAATTCAGAGGTTTAATCTCTGAAATGATGGTACTGAGAAGCAAAGCGTTGCGTAGCAATCATCTCATGAAATTGGATACAAGCAAATTCGTGTACTTTTAAGAATAAGACAAGTGCTGACACTCTAAGATGTGAGGAGACTGTGTAAGACTGCAAACCAGATACCTAATTTACTTTGTCACCTTGAATTTAGACATCCCAGACTTCATGTGCTTAACCAATCAATTGATGGTATACTAATGGTATGTCATTGACACTTTGGTAGTGGTGGTTTGCTGTAACTTTGTACACTATAATCAAAAATATTAACATATAACCATATGCTCTTATAACCATATTGCCTGAAAAGTAATATGAGATGAAAAATAAAATAAAATGGAAAACAATATAATCAATAAATGGTGTTGGGAAAACTGGAGAGTCACATGCACAAAATAATGCATCTAGGCCATATTTCACTACATGTACAAAATTTGCAAAAATTTTGCGAATTCAAGTCTAATAATTACAATTTTAGAGTTGTGCTTTTAAATTTATTGAAATATTAAAAACAGCATAAGTAAATATTTCTTGATACAAGATTCAGTAATGCCTTTGGTTATTTGACTCTATTTGTCTGAAATTGCAAAAAAAAGGAAAAACACTCATATGGGACTATATCAAATTAAAGAGCATTTGTACTTTTAAAAAATTATTATTAAAACAAATACTTCCTCCTAAGTGGGAAAAATATTTTCACATCATATATTTGACACTGGGTGAATATGCAAAAATAAAGGGAGACACTCAAAATTCATCATGGAAACAAACAGCCCCATCAAAAATGTTAAATCTCAAACATAGAACTTAAAGATACAGAGTAAGACAAAAACGAAGGTCCATAGGCAACATATTGGGAGAACATATGCAATTGATTTTTGAAGAGAGTTAAAGGAGAAAAAAATAAGAGGAGACTTGCAATTCTTGGGAGAAAAGGGGTGGCACTGGTTGAAATTATGTGCATGAAAAAACATTATTAATAGCAATATAAATCACAGAATATAAAAATTAAATTAAATTAAAACTAAATAAATAAAATAAATGTTTAAAATAATATTATTTAAAAATAAAAATTAAATAGAAACACACTCAAAATAAATATAAAGAAGTGTAAGAAGTAACCTTTGTCTTCATAAAAGAAGACAAATAGATGGCTAACAGGCACCTTAAGATGTTTTTCAAAAGTATTGCTAGAGAAATAAAAATAACAGTGATGATCCTGAAGAGATAGCACAGCGACATTTGCCTTGCAAGCAGTCGATCCAGGACGAAAGGTGGTTGGTTCGAATCCCGGTGTCCTATACGGTCCCCCATGCCTGCCAGGAGCTATTTCTGAGCAGACAGCCAGGAGTAACCCCTGAGCACTGCCGGTGTGGTCCCAAAATCAAAAACCAAAAAAAAAAATAAATAAATAACAGTGATATTGTTTCACAGCCATAAAATGGCTTATATAAAAACCTGGAATTTAATGTTTATGAGAATGTGAAGAAAACACATTTGATTGTGGGAATTTTAATTGTTTTGTTTCTCAAACAAGAAAGGAACTACCATATGATCCAGCAATTCCCATTTTATAATTTTAAATTGGTCAAATTTATGACCTTTTGAAGACTTGCAAATGACAAAAAATAGAAAAGTGTTTAAATTCACTGATAATCACAATTAATCCTTTAGATTATATAGATTTTAAATGACAGTGATTTGGTATGGTTGTGTGGAGCTCTTATTAATACTCAGCAATTGTTCAAGCAAATATGCACTTTTGGAATTGAATCTATTTTTAAACAATATTACATGTGACTAAGATTTTCACACATAGATATATGTATATAATGCACAACTATAAATATACTAAAATAATTAGAGAATAGAATTATTAAATAAACCATGCCTTACTTATCCTATACTTGTTGTGCATTCCTTTAAAAAGATGAAATGCATGTAGTTGGCATTTGGAATTATCTTGGAAAATACAGGACTTGTGGGAAAAAATGTCTCCTCTCCCTGTCATCCAATTTATCAATACTTATAATAACCAAAAAAGCTGTAAGAATGCAAAGCAACAGATTTGGGAAAAGACTGTAGGCGAAAAGGAAATAAATTTCTTTTATTCATTAAATTTAAGTATTATCTTATTTTTATTGATAGTACAACAGTTCACTGTATATGCTTCATGAACTATGTATTCACACATCTTCTTGTAATTTTAGTGTTTTATAAAGAAAATAAATTGATATTGTGATCAACCAAATAAAAAAGGAAAATGTAGGGAGCCGGGAGGTGGCGCAGGAGGTAAGGTGCCTGCTGCCTAGCCTAGGACGGACCATGGTTCGATCCCCCGGTTCCCATATGGTCCCCCGTGCCTGCCAGGAGCGACTTCTGAGTGCATAGCCAGGAGTAACCCCTGAGCGTCACTGGGTGTGGCCCAAAAAAACCAAAAAAAAAAAATGTAACAGGTATAATTAATCTGGTGCCCAGTATGTACAAGTCTGGTATTTTATATTCTCATTAGATACTCTTTGAACAGACGTTCTATTTATTTATATATAAATAAAGATAAGAGTGTGAATGGTGTGTCCAGGGCTATTACTGTAGATGAAGATAATGTTGAGATCAACAGGCTGTGGTAACTTTGAGATTTCTACTGCAAAAGACTTGTATGGCTTTTCACTATTTTAGTCTTGCTTTGCTTAAAAAAAATTCAATCTGTTGCATTCATTGCTATAGTTGCTAAATGAAGTTGTCTGTGGATATAAAAGGACAATTTTTGATTGGTATGCTCTCAACCAGTATGAATTTTTAGTGATGGATGTCATCTTATTTTACATGTATCAGAACAGGTTGTTTTTCTTTTTAAAACAAAACCTGATTCCCAAGATAGCTTTGCATGGGAATAGGTAATGTAAAGACATGACTTACAACTGTGCAAGAATTTCAAGAAGTTTATAAGGTTTGTACTGTTTTCATAAAAATGTTAAGAATTTGTTTTTCCCCCTTTCACTCAGCAAATGCATGGTGGAATAATATCCCAGAGACTATCTGACATCATAAAATTCTTCAACAAAAATTGCAGATAAAATAAAACAATAAGGGTCGGAGTGGTGGCACTAGAGGTAAAGCATCTGTCTTGTAAGTGCTAGTCTAGGATGGATCACGATTCCATCCCCCGTGGTCCCATATGGTCCTCCCAAGCCAGGAGCATTTTCTGAGCGCATAGCCAGGAGTAATCCCTGAGTGTCAAATTGATGTGGCCCAAAACATAAATAAATAAACAAAAAGACAATTACCATCAGTATACAAATATCAAATAAGAAATTTTAAAAGTAGAAGTTAAGACATTTTCAGTAACTATGTACTTAGTGAATGGTAACCTGTATGCCACACCCCCACACCCATGATTTTAGTATCTGTCTTTAGTTTGTAGCATTTTTCATAAAGTATACAACATGTGCTTGATATGTAAAATTTTAACAATACAAAGACTTATAAGACAATAAATTTGTCAAAAATATTTATTTGTAATATTCCTCCTTACTAACACTCTTTACCCTCAGTTCTTAACTCATTAGATGTCAAGACCGACCTCCTGCCCCAATAGGATATCACCCAGCTCCCAAGCAATAAAAACCCTCTCAGCCCCATATATCGTCCCCTGGAAAGAAACTACAATCAACACTCCTACTGACACATGCTCTGTGGCCCTCCTTCTCATCCCTTTTGCCTATGTGAACTGTTGCTTGATACCGGATTCAGCTCCAGAGGATCCCCAGTGCAACAAGTCTACCTGAGCCCTTTCTGCTGAAAATCATTTCTCAGATTCAACAAGTCCAGGGTGTGCGATGAAAATGTGCTCTGGATTCCACCCCCCATAAAAATATCTCAAAAGACAATGGGGAAGCTTATATATTTCCTTTGTATGTTTAATACCTCTATAATACTACTTCTTAACCTGCTAACCCCCAAACGTAAGGTACTATCCTACAATATTTCCCTTAATTATAAACGTATATATGTATATATATACATACACACACACATATATATGTATATTTGTCTTGTTTTTGTTTTCTTCTCTTCCTTAAAGTCACCTGTTTTGGTTCTGCTTGGTACAAAAGCCTACAAGAAAAAGTATTGCCTGGGATAGAAGCTCAGGTCAAAACCAGGGCACAGAGATGATGGAGCCTGGCACTTTCACCCCAAATGCACCTGCAATATTACATTGCACAATTTTTTTCTTCATAGGCATACTGAAAAAGGGGAAATTTTACATATACAAACAAGCTCTTATCTACTAGGGAAAAGAACTCATACATTTTGCAATACAGGGCACCTCCCATCTTGAACATATGTCATTTGGACCAAACATGAACTCCATGTGATTAGACAGCAACCATCCAACCCTGATCCCTAGATCTCAGAGACAGAGCCAACACAGTTCTCCACAACAGTTCCAGGAACCAAAATCACTCTGGGACATTCTTAATATGGCTCTGACACCAACATGTACCAATTTTGATATGACTTTCTGACAATGAGGAAATGGCAACAGCTTGATCTAAGAGCAGGTTGTCTTATATAATCACTTTTTGATAAGATGAAATCAGAATACATGTCATTCTTTGATTTGTGCAAAAACCAGGATTGCTGACTACAGAAGACTGACTATGACAACCATGACTGGACAGAACTTACCCTGGGACCAATAAGAAAGACCCTAGCCTAGGCTTTGGCCTAAGTTCTGTACAACAACCAAGAACACACATTCCAGAGGTCTGACTGAGACAACTGCAACTCAGCAGAATTTCTGGAAATATATCGAAAGATTCTATCCTAGGCGTCTTCTAGGATGGGTGTAAACACCAAGGCCACCAATTACAGAAGACTGCTTAAAACAACAGTGTTGGAACAAAACTTTGAAAATTATAAAGAAAGACACTATTGTAGGCTCCATCCTATGACCTGTGCAGTAACCTTCTTATTGTGCAAGTACCAAGATCTCTAGTTACAGAGGTCTGACTTTATCATCCACGACTGAGCAGAAAGTTTCCAGACACCACAAAAAGAACTAGAGGAGAGTAAAAGAAGCATGCACGGAGCCTGTAGTTATTCCCATGACAGTGCTTCAAGGGCGGAGAAATCCTGTATGTCTTAGGCCAAGGGAATTCACTTTCTAATCTCCCCAATATTTACTGTGCCTTTGCAAAAGAGGGAGGAAAAAAAAGGAAGCGCAATTTTTTTCCTTTTTTTCATTTTATTTTAGGCTCATGATTATTGCTTGGCTGTTGTCGGTATAGCAGTGGTGTTTTCTGGATTATTTTTGTCATGTAGTTCTTGTTTTGTTTTGTTTTTTTGTTTATCTGTTCTTTTTTATTCTTAATTTTATTGTTTTTCTTTATGTGATGTTTTTCTTCCTTATCCCCTCTTCTCTTAAATAGATACTTATAACCCACTAGATGGACCCTTCCCGAATTTCTTTGTTTTCTGTTTTTTTTGGGGGGGGTTCTTATTTATTTGTTTTTTGTTTTGTTGTTTTGTTTCTGTATTTGTTTTTGTTTTTGTTTTTTTCCCCTCAAACAGAACCACATAACTTCAATCATCTTGTTCTGCCTCATAAGTTGAGAAAAAAAAATGGATGGTACCAAGACCAAACAGTTGTATGAACATTGAGTAGAAAAAAAAAAGATCAGTGTTAAACATCAAATCCAAAGCCAATCACAACAGAATTAATACCTATTCTACAATAAAATATACACAGAGGGAACCCCTTATACTACAGCCCGGGGGGCAAATGAGGAGGATATGGGATGCATGATGGGAACAGGGTTGGAGAGAGAACAACATTGGTGGTGGGAATGCCCTGGGTTCAGTGCTGCTATGTACCTAAAATATTACAGTGAAAGATTTGTAATCCACATTGATCACAATAAAAATTATTTTTCAAAAAGTAAAAAAAAATAGTTGGAGGAATAAGAGAGATGCTAATATATCTAAGGAGCTTGCTTTGCAAGTGGCCTTGCTCAAAACTCAGTTCCACAAATGGTCCCCCAAGTACTACCAGGAGTGAGAGTTGAGCATAGAAGCAATATTCAGTACTGAGCACACCTAAAGGTGACCCACAAACATGAAGAAAAATCTACTTGTGAGATTCTTATTAATTTTTATTCATTTATACTTTTTTTTTTGGTTTTTGAGCCACACCCAGTGACGCTCAGGGGTTACTCCTGGCTATTCGCTCAGAAGTCGCTCCTGGCAGGCACGGGGGACCATATGGGGAACCGGGGGATCGAACCGCGGTCCGTCCTAGGTTAGCGCAGGCACCTTATCTCCAGTGCCACCGCCCGGCCCCCATTTATACTTTTTATAGTATGGTTGTTCCTTTAAGTTAAGATTGCAACTATTTTCACATGTGCATTTATTAATTTTTAATAATTTATTTAAGCACAGTAGTTACAAACATGTTCATAAATTTTAGTCATTAAAGGCATACCCTTTCACCAGTGCAACTTTCCCACCACCATTGTTGCCTCATTTTCTACCTCCCTCAAACCCCTGCCTATCTTCATGACAGGCAGGTATTTCTTTCTATTTCTTTATATTGTTGTCATTGTAGCAGTTAGTGCAGTTATTTCTCTATCTGCACTTACCACTCTTTGTGATGAGCTAGTTATCATGGCCTGGTCCTTCCAGACCTCATCTCTATTGTCTTGGACTTTATTATTATACTGTCTTTCATTTTTCTTAAATCCCAGAGACTATTCTGTATTTATCTTTCTCCCTCCGACTTGTTTCACTCAACATAATAGTCTCTAAATTCATGCATATAGAAGCAAATTTCATGACTTTATTTCTTCTAACAGCTGCATAATATTCCATTTTATAGATGTACCATAGTTTCTTTAGACACTCATCTGTTGTTGGACATCTGAGTTGTTTCCAGATTCTGGCTATTGTAAATAGAACTACTATGAACAAATAGTGCAGGAGGCATTATTGTATTATGTTTTTGTGGTCCTAGGATGTATTCCTCGAGAGGTATTGCTGGATCATATGGAAGCTCCATGTCTAGTTGTAAGGAATCTAAATATTGTTTTCCAAAAGTTTGAGCTAGTAGCATTCTTCCCAGTAATGAATGAGAGTTCCTTTCTTCCCACATCCAAGCCATCAATAGTTGATCTTTTTCTTTGTGGTGTGTACCAGTCTATTTTATGAGATGTTATCTCATTTTTGTTTTGATTTGCCTCTCCCTGATGATTAATGGAGCATTGTTTCATGTGCCTTTACCATCTGTATTTTTTTGAGAAAATTTCTGTTCATTTCTTTTCCCCATTCTTTGATGTTTTTTTTTCTTAAGTTCTATAAGTACCTTGTATATCTTAGATACTAGCCCCTTATATAATGGGTCTTGTGTGAATAGTTTCTCTCTTGCTGTGGGTGACCATCTTACCCTAGTCACTATTTCTTTTGAATTACAGAAGCTTCTCGTTTAATGTAATCCTATTTGTTTATATATGCTTCCATTTTGTTGGACAGTGGTGTTTCCTCCATTAAACTGACTTTAATAAATTTTAAATTTATTATATTTATGTCTTTATAATTTTCTTTTGCTGTACCTGTTTTCCTGTAGAATATTTTTTCTATTATATATGCCACTGCAATAAGCATTAATGTGTACAATCTTTTATTATATCTCTAATTGTACTACCTGGTCTAGATTAATTTATGCAATAATCATATTTCTACCTACTCAAATATTATGAATATATAAGCCATGTTGAAACCTTATCAGCAACACTTAAAAAAAAGCCATATTCTTCTGATTTTAATTATACTAAACACTTTTATGTCAGTTGGTGATAGGTGAAAATTTATTTAATGGTTTCATTATTTTCTAATGATGTTATGAAAGCAACCAAAAAGAGTCACCTAGGAACTATTCAATGAGCACTTGTAAACAATAGACCAAGATCTAGGCATGCTTTTTCTCATGCATTAACCATTGTGTGAAAAATCATGTCTCATTTTCTAAACCATCTGTTTGTCTTCCCTTTAGGTCACCTCTAATCCCTTAACACCCGAAGATGATATTGTGTGGGCAAATCACTGCAATTCTACTTCCCATAAAGGGAGTGAGAATGTTTGCTATTAACCTAGTATAATTAAGTAGGAAGCTTTAGAGCAGTTTGAGAGGAAAAAAATTATTATTCTAATGGGCTTGAGATGCGTGTTGCTCGCCACAAAGATCTTATTCACTATGAATGATTGCCCTATAAACCATCCCCTGCTGTGTTGAGTCAAACAGTCAGATATTTTTAACTTTGGCTTCCTATTTTCAAACTGTCTAATTGGATTTTTTTAATCTGTTATTAGACAGAAATAGCAAACTGGCACTACAGGAAGGCTCCCCATATGCTGTTATGATGTTTCTTTCATTTTGCTAGATTTAATCACATTTCATTCAGAAAGATTAACTAAAAATGAAGTAAGAAATAGATTTTCCCAATTGAAATTGTGAAAAAAGCAGTACATTGGGGGTAGAAAATTTTAAAATGACATAGCAAGAGTTGATTTGTCACAAATGGCCAAAAGATACATGATAAAATGCACCACGTCACTAATCACTGGAGAGATGCAAATCAAAACAACAGTGAGGTACCATCTCACACCACAAAGACTGGCACACATCACAAAGAACAAGAACAACCACTGCTGGTGTGGTTTTGGGAAGAATGGAACTCTCATTCACTGCTAGTGGGAATGCCATCTCATTCAGCCTTTATGGAAAACAATATGGAGTTTCCTCAAAAGACTGGAAATTGAGTTCCCATATGATCCAGCTATACCACTCCTAGGAATATACCCTAGAAACACAAACACAATACAAAAATGCCTTCCTCACACTTATATTCATTGTAGCACTCTTTACAGTAGCCAAACTTTGGAAACAACCAAAATGTCCTTCAACAGCTGAATAGTTAAAGAAACTATGGTACATATACACAATGAAATATTATTCAGTCATCTGGAGAGATGAAGTCATGAAATTTTCCTATTCATGGTTGTACATGGAATCTATTATGCTCAATAAAATAAATCAGAGGTACAGAGAGAGAGAGAGAGAAAAACAAGGCATTATTGTAATAATGCCCAGAGAGAACAGAGATGAGGGCTGGAAGAACTGACTCTTTATGTGAAGCTCACCACGAAGAGTGGTGAGTTTAGTTAGACTATCATGACAATATTAATAAGTGAGAGAAATAGAATGCCTATCTCAAATATAGTCGGGGTGGAAAAGGAGGGTGATGGGAGGTATTGGTGGAGGGAAGGTTATAATGGTGAAGGGGGCATATTATTTTTATGACTGAATCCAACTACAATCAAGAATGTAATCATGCTGCTTAACTAAAAAATATAAAAAATAGAATTGTAATAACAATTGAAAACAAAGAGTTGATTTGTTCCAATTAGTGCAATCAAAATGCATGCAAGGAAATTAACTAAAATGTGGATTTGAACATCTTTTAATGTCTGGAAATATGTGTTTTGTTTGATGTCATTTTTATGTGCATTTTAGCTTGTCTTGTGTGTTTTAGCTTGGGGCCATATCCAAAGAACTCCTGACTTACTCCTGTGCTCTACGCACAGGATCGTTCATGGGAGTGCATGGGACAAAACCGTAAGTGATATCAGGGACTAAACACAGTCTACTCAGTGAAAATCAATGCCTAAACTCTTCTACTATCTCTCCAGTCTTCTTTCATTTTCTGTTAATATTAGACATATATTTTTGTTGTAAAATATCAGAAAATAATGAAAGATAAAGAAAGCATTTAAAATTACTTGAAGAGTTAGAACAATCAATTATAAAGTTTGTGTGAAGTCATAAAAAAAATCCGGATAGTGAACCCATATAGAAAACAAGAAAGTGGGAGACATCTCATTACCTAACTTGAATTGTACTACAAAGTTATAGTGATCGAAACAGCATGGTTTTGGAACAAAGACAGGCATACAAACCATTGTGTCAGAATAGAATAGAAACAACCCCAAAGAGCTTGTCAATTAATCTTTGACAAAAGAACCAATAAAATGAAATGTAATAAATAAAACTATTTAACAAATGGTTTTAGGACAACTGAAAAACACATATAAGAAATTAAAAATTGATCCATATATCATATCTTACACAAAATTCAATTCTAAGTGGGTCAAAGACCTTAAGAATAGATCATAAAGTACATTGAGGAAAACAGAGACAGAATACTCCAAGATCGCAAAGAAGTCTTTAATGACAGGATGACAATGGCAAGGGCTATAGAATCAAATCTGAAAAATGGAACTGCATCAAGCTAACAAGTTTTTATATGTCAAAATAAACTGCTTTTTTTTTTTTTGGTTTTTGGGTCACATCCGGCAGTGCTCAGGGGTTACTCCTGGCTCTATGCTCAGAAATTGCTCCTGGCAGGCACGGGGGACTATATGGGGCACCGGGATTCGAACCGATGACGTTTTGCATGAAAGGCAAATGCCTTACCTCCATGCTATCTCCCGGGCAAACTAAAACTAAAAGACAGCTGACCAAGTGAGAAAAAATATTTTCAATCAACACATCAGATGAAGGATTGATATATACAAATTAGAATATACAAACTATAAAGCTTAACCCTGAAAAATCCAAATCTCGTTTAAAATGGAGAAAAGAAATGAATAGAAACCTCTTGAAGAAGACTAATGGATGACCAACAGGTACATGAAAAATTGCTCATTATCACTTATCACTAGGGAAATCCAAATCAAAACAACAATGAGATATCATGTTATACTATTGAGGATGTCATATATCAAAAACTTGGGAACAATTTGTGTTGGTAGGGATGTGGTGAAAAAGGAATTTTCATAAATTCCCATAAACAACAACAACAACAACAAAAATTACTCATCCAAAAGAATGTATGTATAGCACTAAAGCAATACTTAGAAAGTACTGCTTTAATTCATCACAGCACTCAGTACAATAGGGAAGTAAGAGTTAGAATCAACCTAGATGCCCAACAATAGATGAGTGGATCATGAAGATGTCTTAAATGGGGATTGTCATAAGCACCCTACGTCCCAGAATAAAGTGAGAGCATAAAGAAAAAAAGAACCCAGGCCCGAGAGATAGCATGGAGTTAAGGTGTTTGCCTTTCATGCAAAAGGTCATCGGTTCGAATCCCGGTGCCCCATATGGTCCCCCGTGCCTGCCAGGAGCAATTTCTGAGCATGGAGCCAGGAGTAACCCCTGAGCACTGCCGGGTGTGACCCAAAAACCAAAAAAAAAAAAAAAAAAAAGAACATTAGTAGGGGAGGAGAAAGACACATATGAAATAATGGGAGACAGGGCCTAAGGGTTTTCAAGTGCATTGGTGGTGTTAAGAAAAAACAGAACTAATTATCCAAGTCAGAGTCAACAACAATAAATTCATGAGATCCAAAATTTTACAAACTCTAAAAGATGGCTGTTATAATGAATGCCTGCTATAGTAAATGGGATAGTAGGTGGTGTCAGAGGATGGATTGTGAGAACTTTTGATGGAGGGAAGTTGACACTGTTGGGGGATTGATCCTAAAACATTATATGTCTAAAACCCAACTATGAATAACTTTTTAAAAATATCAATGACTTAATTTAAAAAATATTGGAATAAAACAGATAAATAGGTACCTGTAAAAACAATAAATAAGAGTACTTGGATGGACTGAGGAGATAGAACGTAGGTTAAACCACTTGCTTTGCACCTGTTTGAGTCATTTAGATCACTGGCACTGTCTATTGTCTTCTGAGCACTGTCAGGGGTGATCCCTGAGCACAAAGCCAGAGTAACCCTGGAACACATCTGGTTCTGGACCAAAACCCTTCTCCTCAAAAGTTATCTGTATTACATAACTTAAAAGAGCATGCACTTAAGTTTCTTTAAACTTCCAAAATATGTTATAAAAATTATCTTTAAAACTAAATGTCATTTAAAACCTGTAACTTCTATAAAAAAAGATGTTAACTTTTCTCTATCTATAGTACTGAGATACCACTGACTTACATATATCTTAGAGATGTCCATACAGCAGAGATAAATTATAAATGCATGACTGCATTTATCCTTTTAGCCAGGCATAGTTTTCCTTTCACAATAATAAGGTAATAATCTTGGTCATGAAAAAAGCATAAAATAAGTAACAAACATTCCAATAGGCTTAAAATATAGTTAAAAAGAATTTTTTCTAGAGGTAAAGTTTGAAACACATCTAGCTTTACTTAGTGATACTTTTAGGTTCTGTGCTTACTGATCAGTGCTGAAGGTGACTGGGGGACCAAGGATCAAACCAGTTCTGGTCATGAAAAACCTTTGCCTTCTGTCATATCTCTCCAGCTTACTATAAATATTTTTTAAAAATGAAGTATAAGTATTCTTCAAGTAGACAAGAACAACAGCATTTTTTAAAATTAGACTTAAAAATGGAAATTTATAGAGGTATTTGACCCAAATAAACACCATTTTTCTTTCCTTCACTCAAACATTTTTTTGGTTTTTTTTTTTTTTTGGTTTTTGGGTCACACCCGGCAGTGCTCAGGGGTTACTCCTGGCTCCATGCTCATAAATTGCTCCTGGCAGGCACGGGGGACCATATGGGGCACCGGGATTCGAACCGATGACCTTTTGCATGAAAGGCAAACGCCTTACCTCCATGCTATCTCCCGGGCCCCTCACTCAAACATTTTTAAGAAGACAGGGAAGAAGGCCAGAGAGATAGCACAGTGGTAAGGCCTTTGCCTTGCATGCAGCCAATACAGGACAGATCCTGATTCAAATCCTGACATCCCATATGGTTTCTCGAGTCTGCCAGTAGTGATTTCTGAGTGCTGTTGGGTGTGGCCCAAAAACTAACTAACTAACTAAATAAACAAATAAATAAATAAAAAGTAAAGGGACAGGGAAGGAAAAAAATTGAGGGTGGGTAAAATTAGTTGAATGGGAGGTAATAAAGGCAAAGACTATTGACCCCTAGCACACATGAGCTGTAGAGGTGTTGTATATGTATATAATTGAATATATATAAATCATTACATTATACTAAAAGTTTTCTGAAGAGCCACAAAGTCTAAAGGTTCTAATGGTTTTGGCAGGAAAATGCAGGACTTCCCTGGAGAGTGTGGGGAAGCACAGGTGTTCACTTATGAATACTCTGAGAGGTGAATTGAAGAGTGTTTTTCTATTTCCTTCCCATAGAGTTGGCCTCATGTTCTAAAAGACAGTTTCACATTTCACTTGTTTTGCATTAGATTTAATTGTTATCATTTTGATTTCTTCCTAGGAATTTTGCCAATAGAGAATAATTGTGATAAACTGGCATCTTGACAAAGATTGATAAATACCCACTTTTTTTGCACCAATTGTTTTCAGCATATTCCACTCAATAATACTCTCGTTTTCCTCAGGAAAAGGAAAAAGGGTAAATTGCCTTAATTGGTACATTTCTATTCTTTTTTAAAAGACTCTATAATGTAAACAATGATAAAGTGAGTTTGTTCTTTTTGCCATTTACAATACTAGTGAGATGGTAATTGTCGAAAATGAGAATCTGGTAAGAATTCTGGCAAATTCTGGTGAATTCTCCAGAAGATGTAAAATACCCTCCTCATTAAAATATCATGGGTGGAGCAGGGGCTGGAGAGAGAATAGAGCAAGCAAGGCACTTATTTTGCAGGTGGCCAAATTGGATCTGAAAATCAACACCTCCTATCACCTCTTGACCCTGATCTGCCTGGAGTGGATTCTGAGCACAGAGCCAGGACTGATTTCTGAGCACTTTGGGTGTGGCCTACAATCAAAAAATAAATAAAATATCACCTTGTATCAAATTTTTGTTGTTAAAGTATTTGGGTGGTTACTATTGGCATTTTCATTCCCAGTGGAGCTGTGAACTATAAGCTTATGGTAAAAATTAGTGGTATTTGGGGTATGAGGCATTGCAACCAATGTTTACATATACTATACATGTGTTTTACTGTTTAAGACACATCTAATGCCTGAAAAGATTATTTTGAAGAGTCAAATTCTACTCAAAGTGCAATTTTCTTTTTCATATAATAATACACATAGTCAGAAATTCATTGAGAAAAATAAGTGCAAACTGCTATGCATAATTTCTATGCTATATATAGAATATACATATGCTATATACTTCTATGTATAATTTCTTTTCTTTTGTTTGGTTTTTGGGTCACACCCGGCAGTGCTCAGGGGTTATTCCTGGCTCCATGCTCAGAAATTGCTCCTGGCAGGCACTGGGGACCATATGGGGCACCGGGATTTGAACCGATGACCTTCTGCATGAAAGGCAAATGCCTTACCTCCATGCTATTTCCCGGGCCCCCTATGTATAATTTCTGTGTAAGAAACTTTGCATCCACTCATTCTGATCTACAACTTCATGTTGTCATATAAATAATGTGTATTGCCAATTTTATTACAGAATAGCATTACATGTGAAGATATTTATGATATACTTATATTTAGATATTCTAATAAGAGATACCATTCTTTTTAACACTTTTTGTTGCTGTTGTTGTTGTTGTTGTTGTTTTTGAGTCACATCCAGCCACCTGAGGAGTTACTCCTGGTTCTGTGCTGAGATATCAATCCTGGCAGGCATGGGGGACCATATTTGATGCTGGGATTCGAACCACCGTCCATACTGGATGCTTGCAATATAGTTGTGCTATCTCTCTGGCCCGTCTTGTTAATGTTTTAATGCATTTTAGTCTGGTGTATTTCTTAGTATTGTAAGCTATAAAAATTATAATCTACTCAACAAGTATATACCATTATCATAATTTCCCCAAAAAGCTCAATATTAAAAATGTAATTTAATATTGCATAGTATTTCAGTTGTTTATACAGTTAAATTAAGTAATTTATTTGTTTTCATTTGCTTTCTAAAAAACTACCACATTTATGATGATACAAATATAATTTTGAGCATATTTCTGATTAAGAAAGCACTTATTTAAAGAAAAATGTGTATTTGCTTTTAGGAAATATTTCTATTCTTTTATTTGCTTCTGGGGTCATATTCATCTGTATTCAGGACTTATTCCTGTCTCTATGTTCAGGGATCACTCCTGGTGGGAACAAATGAGATTCTAGGCATTGAAGCCTATGGTTGGCCATATGGAAGGTAAGTGCCTTGCCCAATATTAGTCCAGTCTCAATATTTCAATCTTTAGAAGAGGAACTTAAGAGGATTTTCAGAGCTCACGAGTAGAACTTGTATATAGAATGTATTTTTTCACTAAATAATTTATATAAATACATTTAAATATATTTATTTATTTATTTTGATATTTTAGAATTAGTTAACATTTTAAAATATCTTGTAAAATCATAGGCAGTACGATATCTTCTAACAAGTACTGTTTATTTATTTGATTCTCAAAATTCATGATATAATTTATTACACTGCCACCATTATAGCTAGTTTGCACATGAAGCTCCAAAAGTGCTAAAGTCAATGTCATTTGCTTTTGTGGAACTCAGAGGACTCTGAGGGCCATTGGTGGAAGGAGGTCAAAACTGGTAGCTGGATTGACCCTGATTCATTGTATGTCTGAAACCCTACTATGTAGGACTCTGTAAATGATCGAGTTTCAATACAACTAAAATTTAAAAAGCTACTCTAGTATAAGGCTGACATAAATTTCCTTTTGACAAACATATAATAAGTAGTAGGAACTCTATTTCTATAGTTTATTGATTTGTTATGACCCACAGAGAAAGCCAATGACAAATTGATGAAAAACAAACCTGTGAAAGATGAATAATAGAGGAACCCTTCTTAAAAACAAGTTTGATCAGGGCCGGGCGGTGGCGCTGGACGTAAGGTGACTGCGCTAACCTAGGATGGATCGCCGTTCGATCCCCCGTTCCCCATATGGTCCCCCGTGCCTGCCAGGAGCGACTTCTGAGAAAATAGTCAGGAGTAACCCCTGAGCGTCACCGGGTGTGGCCCCAAAACAAAAAAACAAAACAAAACAAAACAAAAACAATTTTGATCAAAACAACAATAAGGTTACCATCTCACACCATAGAGAATGGGACATATCACAAAGAACAAGAACAACCAGTGTTGGCATTGATGCAGGGGGAAGGGGACTCTCATTTACTGTTCCTGGGAATGCCATCGTGTCTGGCCTTTCTGGAAAACAATATAAAAATTCCTCAAAAAACTGGAAATTAAGCTCTAGTATAACCCAGAAACACTGCTACTAGGGACACAAAAACACCATACAAAAATACCTTCTACACTCCTATATTTATTGTATCTCTTTTACACTAGCCACAACATGGAAACAACCTGCATGCCCTACAACAGATGGTTGACTAAAGAATCAGTGGTACATCTACACAATGAAATACTATGCAGCTTTTAGAGCAATGTAGTAATGAAGCTCGCCTGTATCTGGATGGACATGTAAACTGTTTAGCTTAAATAAATAAGCGGGAGATAGACACAGGATAGTCTCACTTATCTGTGGGACTGAAGAAAAATAAGCTATAATATAGTAATAATATCCAGAGACAATAGAGATGAGAATTAGGAAGACCAAGCCACTGTAGAAAGCTTGCCACAAAAAGCAGAGAGTGCATTTATAGTATAGAAGATTCTATTATGAAAGTGACATGCATTGTAACCCTTCATTAACAGTAGTGCAGATCAGTGTCAAAAATAAATAACTACAGTTTGAACTGTCCTAATAATGAGAATGTATGAGGGAGGTGGAGAGCCTGTCTAGAGTACAGGCGGGGGGGTGGGTGGGGAGGAGGGAGATTTGGGACAATGGTGATGGGAACATTGCACTGGAGATGGGTGGT
>PVKC010001716.1:0-48351 GCA_004027635.1 Crocidura indochinensis | reverse complement strand
GGAGCCAGGAGTAACCCCTGAGCACTGCCGGGTGTGATCCAAAAACCAAAAAAAAAAAAAAAAAAAAAAAAAAAAAAAAAAAAATGAGGGATGGGGATGAGTCTCAATGGCAAAGCACCTGCTTTCTATGTGTAAGACTTCGGGGTTTAGTATCTGGTACTACACACATAGATCAGATTCATTCTTTTTATGTTTGGAAAAATAGAACACTAAATCCTTGGAAAAAACAGCACTCCCAAACAACACAAATAAAAAAACTGTTTGCGAAAGGCTAAGCAGATAGCTCAAGTGGCAGAACAAATGACGATCATGTGCAAGGCCCTGAATAATTCTCAGTCTTGTTTGATCCTCACCCCTGATGATCCTCACCCCTGATGGTAGTCATTTTCCTGGCAGCCTATGTGGTTTAACCAGGGTTATATAGATTTTTATACAGATGAAAAACAGATTAGCTGTTGTCAGATGGTAGGGATTGATTTGACCTTATAAATGTGTAACAAAATGGTATTTGTGATAACAGTAACTGAGTATCTTTTCTTTTCTTTTTTTTTTGGGGGGGGGGGTTGAGTCACACCAGGCTGTTCTCAGGAGTTACTCTTGGCTCTATGCTCAAAAATCGCTCCTGGCAGGCTCAGGGGGACCATATGGGATGCCGGGATTCAAACCACCATCCTTCTGCATGCAAGGCGAACACCCTACCTCCATGCTATCTCTCTGGCCCCGTAACTGAGTATCTTGATTGAGGTGGTGACAAGGTTACAGATATTGTCAGGAGAAATTTTAATTACTAAAAATTAGAAGAAATTCAATGGAGTTAACACTCAGATGATTATATTTATTTTGTATTTCCAAAGAGAACAGACCTCAAATTTGTATCAAAAAATTTTATATCCCCTCCCAAATTTCATTCCAAATAAGTCAGAAATAATTTTGTTGCCACTTTTACATAATTTAGTGGAATACGATTACTAGAAGCATTCTCTTTTTATCCTCGATAATGATAACGCAAGTGGATTAATGTAATTTTCATCAATCTTGTTTTAATATTAAAAACATTCTCTAGTTACTGTAGTTTACAGCTATAGGATGACATACTAATTCCAGTTAGCATAAGGAAATGTCAGACCTATTAACTTTCAGACATGCTTTTCTAGAAAACTACTTTTGGGTTCTAATATCTACCAAGCATTTTTAAAGGATGCTGGTTGACTTTTTATGTAATTATTAAGCATTTTAACAGTCAGAAATAGGTACTTTTTTCCTTTTCAAAATGTTTTTATTTAAAAATCATGATTACAAACATGTTTGTAGTTGGGTTTCAATACATATATATAAAGAACACCCCCACTTCACCAGAGAAACATTCCCAACACCAATGCCCTCCTCATCTCCCTCCTCCAGAAATAAACACCTTTTTCTTATACAATTCACTTCATATATAACCTTTTGTAATCTGGGAATATTTTTTCTTCCTAAATAAAAATTAAAATATAAATTATAATCTCCAAATAAAAACTTAGAAAACAAAATAAAATTCAAGTTGAAAATAGCAAATGCTGGAGAATGGAGCAATATTACAGTGGATAGAGCACTTGTCTTGCAAGCTGATGACCCAGGTTTGCACTGGCATCCAAATGGTTTCCCATAGCACTGCAAGGATTAATTCCTATGGGTAGGGCCAGGAGTAAACCTGAACATGGCTGGATGTGGTCCCCAAATCAAAACTGAAACAAAAAATCAAATGCTGGGGTCAGAAAGATAGCTCAAAGATTTAGTGAATATGCTTTGGATACAGGAGTCCAGATTTGATCCTCAGCACTGCATGGTATTCCAAGCACCATCAGGAAGGGCCTCAAACCAAATAACAAAAAACATGCTAACACTGGCAGGATAAATTATCTAGATCAAGGACACGCATAACTGGATCATATTTAAAACAGGTTAAACAAGTTAGAAAATTATTCAATGACTGAGAAACTCAGTACTCTTTTCTTTGTACTTTTTTTTACAAAGAACAAAGCAAAACAAAAAAAGATTTGTATCGTCTTGGAAATCATTTAGACAGGGGGAAGGAGGAAAAAAAAAAAGAAAATTATTTAGACAGACCCTGGGAAAAATGCTTTCACGCGTATCTTTGGCTGCAATATTGAGGGGTTCAACCAGCAGTGCTCTGGAAAAAAATGTGCTGCCAGGGATTGTGCTCAGTCTGTTAAACTACCCCTTAATCATAAAATTCATAACAACAAAAGCTTAACAGTTTTGCCTATGCAACCTTTCATCTGTTTTAAAATAACCACTTCTTAGGGACAGGGTGAGTGAAACATTCTCAAATATGCTGATTGCTCATCAAATGAAATGGCTAAAAAGCAACACCATCACTATCAATGCACCAAAGATCACCAACAAAACCTAATCAAAAAAATTGATCTTTCAAATAGATCTGAGTTGTTGAGTTTCAGGTTCAACTACTTGCCATCTGCTTCTACCAATGAAGTTTTAGTGGAACGCAGCCATGCCCATTTATTTATTGTCACACAACACAGAGCTGAACAGTTGTAAAAAGACTAAATGAACCAAAACCTAAAACCTTTACAGAAAAGCTTTATTTAACTTGAATTAAGAACTTGAATTAAGGGGCTGGAGAGATAGCACAGTGGTAGGGGTTTGCCATGCACACTACTAATCTGGGACAGACCCAGGTTCGATTCCCAGCATCCTATAGGATCCCTTGAGCCTGCCAGGAGAGATTTCTGAGTACAGAGCCAGGAGTAACCCTAGTGCCACTAGTGTGGCCCCAAATCAAAACAAAATAAAAAAGCTGTTTAAGGCTCTTAGTATCACTATTTCTGCTGGGGGGAAAAAATGAATGAGTCACTCTTCTGTTCATTCTTCATTCTCTATTTTAGAGGAGCACACAGTGAGAAATGCCATCTTTTTGTTAGGTAAAAAAAAAAAAACCTGAGCACTATTTAGGGGGCAAGGGCTGGTGGTGATCAGATGACCCTACAGTAGTACTGTTTTGGTCCTTCAGTGCCAGGGACTACCAGGCTCACCTGATGGTGATGCTTGTGAGCCTCCAGGGCTAAACCCAGCACTATGTTTGGGACGCCAAACTATGTTGAACCCAGGTTGTGCCAACATGTCCCTTAAACCCCTGAACCACTGTTTTCCTCGATCCTTAAGCACTATTTTAAAAGTTCAAAGTGAGATGTAGCAGCATACAAGCTAGTCAATGAAATCAGTATTTAAAAAATAGCCTTGTAAAGTTAAAAATCTGCTAAGATTTTTTTAAGATAACAAAACCTAGAAAACATAACTATTAAAAGAGCTATTGGGGCCCGGGAGATAGCACGAAGGTAAGGCATTTGCCTTTCATGCAAAAGGTCATCGGTTCGAACCCCGGTGCCCCATATGGTCCCCTGTGCCTGCCAGGAGCAATTTCTGAGCATGGAGCCAGAAGTAACCCGAGCACTGCCAGTTGTGACCCAAAAACCACACACACAGACACACACACACAAAGAGCTATTACTTACGCTGTATGTGAATAAGCTGCTTTGGCATCTTAAATTCCCCAGGATATATAGATTCATAGTAAGCAATGTTACTCTCTGCCTCTGGGACTGGTATAACCATATTATCCCTTTTCTCGCCATACACCTGCTGTGCTGAAATAGCCCGCTGAAGATGGTGTTCCTAAAGAAAGAGAAAAACATGGTAAGTTTATGTAGTAGAAATAATAGCAATAGTCTTATTTTAGTTTTAAATATAGGGGGACTTTTTCAGTAGTCTTGTGGCTAACAAACATTGATAAAATATTTTTTATCAACAAACATTTGATAAAACATTTTAGGTAGAAATGAGATTTTGCTGGATATTGAGCTATTATTTAAAAAAATTACTATACTATAAATGAGCTAAATTATTTAAGATTCCCAAAACTTATAGATAAGATTGAACCACAACATCCTAAGTTACTATATATATATATATATTTCCTCTTAGGTTCTTGCTAGGGGTAATCCCTGATCAAAGAACTGGGAATAAGCCCTGATGATGGGATGCACTCATTCTCTGCTAAGTCACATAGTTGGTTTATTGACTGCAACTAGTCGATTAGTTACCCTTTTCTCACCAATCACTCCTCTCCTTCCATCCTAAGGACATTCTCTGCTAAATAGCCACCTAAAAATGAGCACAAAGAACAGCTGAATACATACTGAATAAATGAATGTATATTATGCATGCTAACACTTTCAAAGTCTTTTCATCAAAAGTTAATAAATTTCCTAATTGATACAATTCCAAAACGTTTGTCTATAATTTTCCATATTTTCATTTCTTGACATAAAAATGAGTATTTTACTAAAAAATTTCAAAGCTGGCAATGGCTAAAACAATCTATTTGACTCATCAAGTCTTTATTGTTTAAGTCAGCTCATTTCAAGAATAAAATATTCTATGGTGACAATGCAGTGCACATGATACAAGAATTGGTCTTCTGTTATTGGCAAGGTGCCAGTCAAGAGCAGGCTATTGACAAGTTTTGGTTTTTGCTCAGGGCTTATCTGGTCCTGTACTCAGGATCACTCCTGGCAGGGCTCAAGGGACCATCTGGGGTGACCAGATGGCCATATTAAAAACAAGCTCCCTACCGGATGGAAAAATAAAGAGAACAAAATATTCAGGGTTGAGAGGGAATCTAGAGTAAGCGGTGCATGCCTTGCATGAAACAGACCTGGTTTTACCCCTGGGTGCCACATATGGTCCCCTGGGTACTGAAGAGTGTGGCCCAAAATCAGAGAAAAGTAATATTTCTCACTATTCATTAATATTTTAATATATATGTAACAAATTATTATCAACTTGCAAAAAAGAGAAAACCTAAAGTAATCTTATTTGGAAATGAGTACAGGCGAGTAAAAATGAGAAATGAGAGGTCAGAGGTAGTATAAAGGTTAACATTTACCCTTCTAGAAGCCAGCCCAGGTTCCCCAGCACCACATACGTACAGGGCCAGAAGTGAACCATAAACAGATCAGAAATAATCCCTGAACACACTGGGAATGGTCCAAAAATGTGGGTAAAAAAAAGGAACCAGGAAAGAGGTACAGAGAAACAAAAGTATCCCAGTTACTATTGATTCTTGGTTGTCATTCTTTCAATACTGCCAGGAGACTCCTGAGTAGAGTCAGGAGTAAACCCTAAACCAGGGATCTCAAACTTGCAGCCCTCCTACAACATTTTGTGGCCCTTCCGTAGAGGAATATTTTTTTGTTTTGTTTTGTTTTAGTTGTTTGGGTCACATCCCCAATGTTCAAGGCTTACTACTGACTTTGCACAAGGACCACACCGACTTTGCCTCCTGCGGCCCCCAGGTAAATTGAGTTTGAGATCACTGCCTAAACTCAACCTTATGGTGCACTCAAAAGAGCTAACAAGATTTTTCTTTGAATAGAAAGATAGAAAATGGTGAGGCCAAGTAATAAACGATAAATTAAGAATAAATTCAGAACTCATTAAATATTCCCAAATATACCACTTTAAAACTAACTTGAGTTTTTTAATATGCAAGTTTAAACTGTGGATACATCATTCTAAATCTGTGACCACATCATAAATAACCTTTGCAATACCTTGGAAAATAATCAGAGAAACAAGAGCAAACATTTGGGCTTATTAACTTAGTCTACCTTTACTGAATGCCAACTGTCACTGGAACTTGGAAAAAAACTGAATAAAACTAGTAAAGTTCTTAGTGTTTTAGAACATGCATTCTAGCAGAATAATAGATACTAATAAAATAGTCTTAAACTTCCAATATAGTTCGGAACACCTGTGAAGTTTCTTTATAGAATAGAATGCTTTAAAGTAGGTTCAGTTCAAAATAAGAGTTAATCGCCAAATACCATGAGAGTTCCAAATCTTCATTTAAAAGGGGTAGGGGGGAGATAAATTCTAAACTAAAAGTAATCTGTAGGGAACAGGGAAAAAAACAGAACTCCATAGTATTTAAGCTTACATAAAATGGAATCATCATCATTATGATGTCTTCCCATACTGGAAGAGCATAGATTTAGAGAAAGATTAAAGTATGAACCAGGCTTAAAGACAGTCACTCTGCTACCAATATTTATCATAAATCTTTAGTTTGTTTTTGGTAAACATTCTATTTAGAACTTGCACACTGCTCACATCCAATGTACATCATCCTTGGCAGTACCATTCCCAATCCCCTACACCACCATGAAAAATATCCACTAGCTCTTCAGGGTTTTGTTTGTTTTTAGGGGGAAGGGAACATACCCAGTGGTAATCAGGGATTACTCAGGACAGGTTCAGGGAATTATAGGGGTACCAAGATCAGATCACACCCGAGTCAGCAGCATGCATGGCAAGTTCTCCTAATCACTGTACTGTAACTCCGGTCCTGCTTTTCAGTCAGATTTAAAAGGATTTTTTCTCCTAACCAGAACTGATTTTTTCATTTGTGTTCTTAGAGCATAACAGTCTATGCTTAGAAACCATGCTGTCTTTATGTACTTGTTTACAAACCTATCTCCAAAATGTGGATCTAAGAGAAACACTATTGTAACTAACCTCTGTATTCTCCTTTAAAAGTGTATGCTCAGGGCTGGAGCGAAAGTACAATGGTAAGGCATTTGCCTTGCACGCAACCAACATAGGACGGACATAGGTTCAATCCCTGCATCCCAAATAGTCTCTCGAGCCTGCCAGGAGTGATTTCTGAGCACAGAGCCAGGAGTAACCCATGAGTGCAGTTGGGTGTGGCCCCAAAACCAAAACAGACAAACAAAAACAAGTATATTCTCTTATATCAAGAATTAAATAAAATATTGTTGTAATTTACTTGGTATCTATGTTTTGCTTTACTGCAGATGCTGTATATTTTATAAAATGTTCTAGAAAACTCAAAAAACTTAAAGATTTTGACAAATGCATGTTAAAATATTTTGACTGTTGTATAATTTTAATTATCTAAATTAAAAAGGAAATGCTTCAAAGTTATAATTATAGCATATAGATTTCTTATCAAATATTTTATTTTCCTCTTTTTTTTTTTTTTTTGGTTTTTGGGCCACACCCGTAATGTTCAGGAGTTACTCCTGGCTATTCGCTCAGAAGTCACTTCTGGCAGGCATGGGGGACCATATGGGGAACTGGGGGATCGAACAGTGGTCCATCCTAGGTTAGTGCAGGCAAGGCAGGCACCTTACCTCCAGCGCCACCACCCGGCCCCCAAGATTTTATTTTCTTACTCGTTATTTATTTTCTTACTCGTTATATTTTATTTTTCTTACTCGTAGCTACTAGATGTCCTTGGTCACTGAATTAAATATGTTTTTAAAAGCAACAATAATGTATAAAATTTCCTGTGGGGGAAGCAAGCGACTCATTCTTGAAAAGCTTCAGTTTAAATTGCTGATTTATGAAGAGCTACATAGACTCCGCTGCCACTTGAATAAAAGGGCTGAACTGAATTACTCTATCACCTTTTTTTGAAAGACATTTCTAAGAGCCGTAACATCCAAGTCTATTCAGGAGCATCGCTCCAGCAAATTCTTTCGTTCTTCTACATTGAAATAAACAAGAGTTGCCTGGCTCATTATAATAGTTTCCTAACTGGTTTCCCGGCTATTCTTTAAAGTGGAGTCAAGAATAATGCAGTGACTATACAAGGCAGATCCATTCAAAGCATTTTAATTATTTCCCAACTCAACACAGCAGTAGTGCGCATGTGGCTACCCGGGAGCAGACCTGGGTTCTCCCATATGGTCGTCTCCCCCAGACTGCCAAGAGAGATTTCTGAGGGCTGAGCCAGAAATAACTCGAGCCTAGTCTGGTGTAGCCCCCAAACCAAAAACCAAACAAAAACCAATCCCAACCCAAACCAAAAAACCCTGCTTTCTAGAGCCATGTTATTTGCATTCCTCATGTAATACTATCTGCTCTTTACTCATTTTTCTCACTTAGCAGATTCCTTGTTAAATTAAAAAAACTGAACTGCTGCTTCCTTACTTTCTTCAAATCTGTCTAAAACCATTTTTCCAGACAAATTATTCCTTTCTACCATTATAAGGACTGAAATTCTTCCATGTGGCCCACCAAGCACTTTAAAAGTATAAATCTGAGAAAAATAAAAACACAAGTTTCCTTAGCACCCTAACTTGAATACTAGTTCATTCGTAATAGTCTCAAATGGCACAAATGGCCATCAATAGGATAGATGATCAAATGCTGATACAGTAAAAAAAAAAAAAAAAAAAAAAAAAAAAAAAAAAAAAAAAAAAAAAAAAAAAAAAAAAAAAAAAAAAAAAAAAAAAAAAAAAAAAAAAAAAAAAAAAAAAAAAAAAAAAAAAAAAAAAAAGGAATACACAGCAATAAAAAGGAAGCAAGCATTTCATACATATAAGAAACTATCACCAAATTACTGGGGGAGGGAGTAAAAATAAAGAGTGTCACACACAAAGCATTACAGTCTTTGAGATCATTTTTATGAAATTTCAAAACAGGCAAATTAATCTACAGAGAAAAACTATCAGAGTAGTATTGGCTTCCAGGAGGACGAGGGCAAGGATTTATTTGGCGGGGGAGCGAAGAGGTAAAAGGAGCAAAGAATTTTCTAGGAGGGTAATCTTTCATCTATCTTAATGGATTACGCAAGTATATATTTGTCCAAATTTAGCTGGCTTAGATTAAATATTTAACTGTATGTAAATTGTACTGTAAGAGAAAAAACCCACTAAACTATTGCACAGTTAATGATATATACATGGGGGGAGGGGGGCACACAAGGCACGCTTGGGTTATTCCTGGCTCTGTGCCCAGTAATTATTCCTGGTGGGACTCAGGAGACCATATGAGATGCTGGGTTGGCTGTGTGCACAGCAAGTGCCTTTACACACTACACTATATTTTTGGCCCTACATTCTTTTTGAAGCATGTACTGATGCCTGCAAATTTTATAATGCATCAAAAAATGTGTGAGAAAGTAAGTAATATTAAAGGCATAATTTGCTATGGAGATACATGATAGTCACTCTAAAATATTAGAAAACTATTGTTACTAATTTTATGTAATAAAATGGTGCAGAAATATGGAATGCTGTTTTTACCAACCCCAGGTCTACAATTGTCATGTAACCCATATATATCTGTTGAATATGCCAGACTTTACCACAATACGTATCTTTCTCAAAAGGAAGTAAATGGGGCAAATATCCTCGGATTACCTTTCTAAAGATAATCTTGGGCACACTAAAATAAAGTATGAGTCAACAGTCCAATCTTAATTTTCTTTAACATGAAACATTTTCCAATTTACAACAACATATTCAGAATTTGATGTAACATGGCCAAAGGCAGGAAAATTAAACTGACTTCTAACCTTTGCATTCTCTATGATTTTTTTTTTTTTTTTTTTTGGTTTTTAGGTCACACCCGGCAGCATTCTGGGGTTATTCCTGGCTCTATGTTCGTAAGTTGCTCCTGGCAGGCTCAGGGGACCATATGGGATGCTGGGATTCCAAGCACTGTCTGTCCTGGATCGGCTGCTTGCAAGGCAAAAGCCCTACCACTGTGCTAAAGATTTCTGTATTTCTAAAGTACCCCTGAATGAAATACCTTTCAACTCATATAATCACATAATTAGAAGCCTCTCATTTTCAAGGGTTAACACCCGAAAGCAAAGCAACATCATATAAACTGTCATTTGATTTAAAGCTATCTAAAAACTAAACATGTTTAAATATCCTTATAAGGAGACAAAGTTATAAACTCGATCCTTAGCCCTGTACACACATTTTTTTTGGGGGGGGGGGATTTTGGGTTACACCAGCAGCGCTCAGGGGTTACTCCTGGCTTAGGGGACCATATGGGATGCTGAGATTCGAACCATGGTCCTTTTGCATGCAAGGCAAATGCCCTACAGTTGTGCTATGTCTCCGGCCCCCTGTACACACTTTTTAAAAGAAAAAAAATCTGCTGTCAGGGATTTATCATATTTATACTAAGGATAAAATTAGAAATCTTAATTTCTTGCAGACACTTTGGAATTCTAGACACAGGTAAAAAGGTATCTTTCTAGATGTTCCATACAAACCTAACACAGTATGGACATCTCTATCCAGTAACTTCAAATCTGTTCTGCTAATGAACTAGAGTAGCACACAACTAGTACCTGAGTCAGATGTCTGGTTTCCTCAGTGCTTTTGCTTTCCACTTATTTCTTCACTTCCAAATTAGACACCAGAGATACTTAGTTCTATAACTGACATTCATTTTGTGTAAAAGTTATTCCATGTTCTTTCATCCTACAGCTATAGAACTGTGAAAGCAACCACCTTCTTACCACTAATTTCTCTCACTGTTCTCCAATTTCTTTCCATAACTATCATCTATGTTTCATTAAACTTAATCTTTGGCCCTCTATTTCCTTTTTAAAGTTTATTTTTTGGTGGGGAGGAAGTGGATTCCCAAGAAAGTTCTCAAGAGGCCTAGGGACCCTGTTTGCTGATTCTGAGCCCACTCAGCCAACCAGGTCAGGTTCAATGTATGGGTCCAAAGACATGGTGCTGCTTGATTCCTACAGTGCTGGGATTATCTGGGTTAATCTGGTGGTGCTTCGGACTGTCAGGGACACTAATGTCCTGTGATGACAACAGTGTTACACAGGTAATGCTCAAGGGACTATGTGGTATCAGGATCAAATCTGGGTCAGTTACATGCAAGGTATGTGCCTCAAAACCTGTACTAGCTCTGCAGCCCCTCTATTGCTTTCTTGATTAAATTCAAGGTTGGAGGTATGGCAAATAGGGTACTTCGGTTTTTTCTTTCTTGGATCACATCACGCACTCCAGAGTTTACTCTGATTGACCTCAGGATTTACTTCTGGCTCTGCACTTAGGAATCACTGCTGGCAAGCTCAGGAAATCATATGGGGATACGATGGTATAGAACCCAGATAAGTCATGTGCTAATTCCAGCCTCATATTTGAGTTTTTTCATGTCAAAAAATTTTGACATATTTTAAAATATTTCTTTTTTCAAAGGTCATGACAAAAATATAACTAAATATATGTATGTGTATATATAGCAAAAGAGATGGAATTCAACCTCATGTCACAGATCAGTAAACCTGGCAATGTTTACACAGTAAATCTATATCTATTTTTTCTTTTTGGGGGGCCAGACCCAGTGATGCTTAGGGATTATTCCTGGCTCTGTGCTCAGAAACCGCTCCTGGCTTAGGGGACCACCTGGGACACCAGGCTCAAACTGCAATCCGTCCTAGGTTAGTGCATGCAAAGCAAACACCCTACCAATTGTGCCACTGTTCCGGCCCCAGTAAATCTATATTTAACCTAGCTGTGACTCTAGAGCAGGGGTCTCAAACTCAATTTACCTGGGGGGTCACAGGAAGCAAAGTCGGGGTGATCCTTGAGTGCAAAGTCAGTAGTAAGCCTTGAACATTGGGGGTGTGTGGCCCAAACAACTAAAACAAAACAAAACAAAAAAAGATTCCTCTAGGGCAGGGCCACAAAATGTTGTATGGAGGGCCGCAAACAGGGCCGCGAGTTTGAGACCCCTGTCTAGAGTATGAGTTCTTAACAACTTCACTACATTAACTTTCAAAGGAATAGATATACACATATTGCTTATCAATACAAAGGAAAACTAGTAACTATACAACAGAGAAACTCAACTGTACCATGCCATAGTTGAGAGTACTATAATTAAAATTAACATTACTAATAAAAGAAAAATGGGTATATGTATACTAATATGATATGTCATAAAACTTCATGTCTAATATTCTAACCAGGAATGCACTGCTTCTGAATATAACTGACAAAACACCAAAAAAACCAAATTAGGATATTTCCTTCATTTATTATTATTATTTTTTTTTTTTGCTTTTAGGGCCAACCCAGTGACACTCAGGGGTTCCAGGGTATGCACTCAAAAATCGGTCCTGGCTTGGGGGACCACATGGGGATCGGTCCGTCCTGGGTCAGCGTATGCAAGGCAAATACCTTACTGCTTGTGCCACTGCTCGGGCCCCGAGGACACTTCATTTTTAAAGGAATTTATATTATTTTATAAATTTAAAAAAAAAATTTTTATAAAAAAAAATTCTTTTCGGGTCCCGGGAGATAGTATGAATCCCGGTGCCCCATATGATCCCCTGTGCCTGCCAGGAGCAATTTCTGAGCATGGAGCCAGGAATAACTGACGTGTGTGACCCAAAAGCCAAAAAAAAAAAAAAAATTCCTTTTCATCATAAAGGAACTGAACTTTGCGCAAAAGGTATGATAAAACAGTTAATTTACATTCTAATGTTACAGGGAAAATTGAGTGCAAGTGTGAACATATGGCACAAAATGTCCAAATAATTTATTATTTCCAAGTTATAGCTTTTTAAAAAATGCTAAAGTTATAGAAAATTTAAAAAAATTAAAGTAAATTCCCAATCCTGAGAGATAGCTAAAACTTAGGCTAATGTTTTGTATACCAGACGCTGAAGTACAAACACTACTGGGAGTGAGCAATGATTACTGAGCCAGAAGAAAAGAAAACCTGTAAACCACTAAGTATAGTCCTCAAAGCAAACCAAATCAAAACCCAATCACTATCATCAAGAAAGAAGGCTCTCAGGACTGAGATGCCCAAATTCAAACCCTGACACTACTTGTCTACACCCCACCCCTGGCCCCACCTGACCTCTAACACTGCCAGGTGTGACCCTGGTGTTCCTAACAATATAGGTATAGCTGGGAGTGAGTCTTCTAAACACCACTTGGAAATGTCCCTAATCTGTTTCCCCAAAAGATAAACTCTCTGTAAGCACAAGAAGATACAAGAGATATTTCTATAACTGCTAACTAAGTTTCTTGGTTCTTAATTTCACAGTAACCATGTGAACTCGATGTCAAGACACACTGAAATATTTTTTAAGTTTTTTTTTTTTAAAAGATAAATCTTAACTTTGAAATCAGCAACAGCACTTTCTTTTGTGGACTGTAATATAAATCAGGGGTTGGTAAACTATAGCCTAGGGGAAATCTGTGGTAATGTATTTTACCACAGTTTGGTATGCCATTTTTATTAGACCACTGCCATTTGCATTTGCATTTGTTTACAAATGAGAGGCAGCTTTTGTTCTCCAAAAGCAGAATCAAATAGCTATTACAGACTACAGGCCTGTAAAAAAAAGCCTAATGGCCTACTTGACTCTACAGGGTTTGATAGTACAATATTTATACTGTTTCTTTGAGAGTTAACAGGATGACTGTAATATACTGTGACTTGCTGACAGACACTAAGACCTGCTCATTTGGTGAAAATAAGGGAAGAGGAAAGTGGAGCTTTATTCCTCAGGGGAGGGGTTGAGTCTTAGTATCTGGCAGTACTCAGGGGATGCTTCTGAACACTGGGGGATCATATGTAGCAGATTGAACAGGGGCCATTGGTTTGCAAAGCAAACCCCGTATTATCGCTCTAGCACCAGGAAGTGGAGTTTTAACTATGTGTATAGTATATATTGGGGGTGGGGAGGAGGACACCACACCTGTAGTGCACAGGAGAAATTTCTGGCTCTGTGCTCAGGAGGGATATATGTGGCAGTGCTGAGGACCACGTGGCCTTGGGCAATATTTGAACCAGAAATTTTAACCAGAGGATTATTTAGCTAGTCGTATGCGAGGCAAATACCTTAAATACTGTATTATCTCTCCAACCCCAGAAATAGAGCTATTTAAACAAATAAAAAATGATCACTATGTTCAGACCCTAAATAAAACAATCCTTTATTCTAATGTTGTATCATACCCATTTTCTAGGGAAAGTGAACTCAGTAAGATTAAGCACTTGCCCGAAGTGATGGAAGTAGGATTTGTATTGAGGTCTGACTCCAGAACCTCATGGTCTTTTTACTGTAGTTTAATGGTTCCTTCTTGTCTTCTTTTGCCTTCCCCATCTATGGCTGAGTTCTGGATGGTACACTCAGGGGGAAGACTCAGAATACTAAGAGAAAAGCAGAAAGGACTTGAAACAGCTGAAGAGATGAGCAAGAGAGTCATGGCTACAAGGATCATTGGGATGCTAACAATCCAATCAATTAAGGATGGAGCTACACATTTCCTAAGTTCCTAACTTCACTTCAAGACTCTTTAGAATGCTTTGTGAGATTAATGTTCATAAAAGTTTAGCAGATGGCAATATTCATTCATGTACTCTGCTTATCAAGGAAGAAGCTTAAGTCAAGTCACAGTGGAGTCCAAGGTTCACATGATTTCCTATTTAGCGCCTCTATACCGCCTATCATCCCAAAGTAAAAAGGAACACATGAAGAATGATTTTCTTTCTAATAAACACATTATTTTGTTGAACAGACAATAGAAACACATCCATCTATGACTTCTCAAATCCAGAATGCTCTTTCTTAATATATTTTGACATACTTAAACTGCAAACAAAATTCTATTTTTATAAAGCAATCTTATTTGGTTTTGGAGCCATAGCTGACTGTGCTCAGGGCTTATTCCTGTCTCAGTGCTCAGGGGATCAAATATGGTGCTGGGCTAGGAACTGGGTCAACTGTGAGCAAGGCAAGCTCTTCACCTACTCTACTCTCTGGCAGGAATCAGCTACTAATTAAAAAGAAATTATGAAGGGATTTACTTGTCTTTTTTAAGTTCTATAGCGACAGGATGATAGTATTGCAGGTAGGGCCTTTGCCTGGGCTGACCTGAGTTCAATCCCCAGCAACCCACATATGTGGCCCCTGAGCTTGCCAGAAGATATCCCTGAGTGCAGAGTAAGGAGTAAGCCCTGAGCATTGCAGGGCGTGACTCATAAATCAAAAAAGAAAAATAAAGGCTGTAGCCAGTTCTTAAGACTAAATTTGTAAAAATATTTTTATCCATTTGAAACTATGAGTAAAAGTTTTATCCATCCTTCACAACCTTTTATGACTATGTTTCCCTTTCAATCCTGTTTCCTTCCAGTTGGTTAAGTCTCCTTATTTCCCCCAGTTTTTGGGTCACACCCAGAGCACTCAGGGGTTACTCCTGGCAGGCACAGGGAACCACTGTCCTTCTGCATGGAAGGCAAGCACCTTACCTCCATGCTATCTCTCCGACCCCTGGTTCCCTGTCTTATGGGCAGGCACCTTAGTCTTGTGCTGTGGTTCCCTAGGTATTTAATTTTCACCTGTGGCACCAGGTTGAGAAATGATCTAAAATATAGACATTTGAATTTGTATGAATGCTATGATCTGCACATGTTTTATAATTGTAGAATTATTTTCATATAAATAACGACTAGTTTAGGAAGAAGCAATAGCTTATTAGAATTATTATTTACTGCTTATTACTTACTTCAGATTAAAACTAATCTTAAACTTAAATAACAGGGGGCCCAAGTGGGTAGGACGTTTACCTTGCATGCAGCCAACTCAGACTGGATCCCAGGCATTCCGGGCAACCTCCAGTCCCCTAAACCCTACCAGAAATAATTCCAGAACACAGTGAAAAGTAACCAGTGAGCTGCTAGGATATAGCCCCAAAATCAAATATATAAAAATTAAATGTAAGTCAAATTAACCTTTCCTGTACTAATAAATAATAAAATGTGTCTTAACTAAGACTGCTGCTCTAAGGAGTAAACAAAATTATACCCACGTAATACTGGGCATTTATTATATCACGCAAACTGTAACAATAGCTTACTTAACAGAAATGCCTGTATTAGTTATATACTAATCAATAACTAAGACTAATTCCAAATTTTACCTTACCTTGTGCTTCCTTAAAAAGATATCCTTCCTACTAATTCTATGACATTCTATATCTGCAATTAATTTTTGACAGACCATCACTATTAACAAAATCCTAATGTTGGAGGATAATCAAATCTCAATGTAGAACTTAAAACTTGATATGATAAATTCCAGCGCCAAACCATTAATACTTTTCTGCTTTTACAAGAATGAGACCTATGAACTTAAAGTATACAAAAGAAAAAAGTGTTGTGATCACCCAGCTTTCATCATAATTAATGGTAGTTAACTCATCTCAAAATTTTTTATCACATTGTTCCAAAGTGGATCTGAGATGCTTGAAATTCCTTTTTTTTTTTAATTTTTTAATTTTTTTATTTTTGGGTCACACCTGGCAAGCTCAAGGGACCATGGGATGCCGGGATTCGAATGACCATCCTTACCTCCACGCTCTCTCTGGCCCGACTTGAAATTCTTAAAACTTTTAATGAATGCTATTCAAAATAAATCTAGTCTTTCTTGTGGAAATAAAATAAAAATATCGAACTCAAATAACTTAGCTATCTGTATGCCTATAGCTCAATCTTATATATATTTAAATTATCATCTCTTTAAGTTACAGTATTTAAAGCTTCAAGAGAAATCATATTCCTTCCTGGAAAAATTCTTAGGCTCAAAAATAAAAACCTCCCATAAACCCAACAACCAAACAACCATAAAACACTATATAATTACCTATATCTTATAGCAGAAAGAGTAAATACATCTTTTTTGTTGCTGTTTGGTTTATTGGGTTACAATCGGTGGTGCTTAGAGGTTACGCCTGTCTCTGTGCTCAGAAATCGATCCTGTCAGGCAGTTGGGACCATATAGGATGCTGGGATGGAACCTGGGTCTGTCCCAGGTTAGCCGCGTGCAAAGCAAAAGTCCTACTGCTGTACTATCACTCCGGACCCAAGAATAAATACATTTTTCAAAAAGTAAACCATGCTAGAAGTTTGTGTAATCTCAAAAGTTGTACTTATTTGATTAAGAGTATTTATATTACCAAACTATTACTAGAATGCAAACTTTATTGCTTAAATCATATTTTATTGATTAGCCATTCACTGGCTTGCAATATAGAACTTCAAGTGCAACTGCTTCTCCAATGTATTAAAGTCTCACTGCACCCACCACCAAATAAATAACCACATTTCAAAATGATCCTCTCAATGCTTTCCCTTTTCCCCTTTACCAGTCTGAATTATTTCACAGCGTAAGCTTTCCTTATAGCTATACATATATGTAATATAATATATATATCCGACCCCTCAAAAATAATTTAAAGTGAGGAAAGATAAAGGTCTAAATACAGGGAGAGAAAATATGATCTCCTTAAGTTATCTTAACTGTGCTCATAAATGACCAATGAAAAGAATATTAACCACATGATAAACAATAAGTCATGTAGCTACAGTATGTAATTAGTATCTTCTCTCCCCTAATTTACAAAATGAATACTTAAATTGTGAGTGATAAACTCCTGTTTATCACATTAACTCTGGCTATCTTCCAGACACACGATCCTGTTGTTGATGGAGCAAGACAACTAATTTTGGCCAATGAGTTGGCAGTCAAGTGACTTTATATTACTTATGGGCCAAAGTATTTTCTGCCAAAATCTCTCAAAATGCTCCTTTCACCTAACCTCATTTCTGAGATTTGTTGACTGTTCCCTATTGGCTTGGTTTCCTCGCTGATCCATGATTAATTTCGACATGAACAAGAGAAAAATATTGCTTGTTTCTTTCTTCTCAGATCATTATCTGATTTGTTCTATCAAATTGGTGCTGGAGGCAGAAAACTACTATAATAAAGACAAATATATGAGCTATTAGCATGGTGGGGGCAAGAAAACTTCTTAGAGACTGCTACAAATAGAAAAATCAAGAATGACTTCAAGGGTATTAAGCTATAGTACAGCAGCAGGGTACTTACTGCCAACCTGGGTTCCATCCCCAGTAGCTCATATGGTTTAAACTCAACTAGGGGGGATCCCTACATGCTGAGCCAGGAATAAGCCTGGTGTGGGACTCTCCCCCAAATAAAAGAATACCTTTAAATTAAAAAAAAATGAAGAATGACTAATTAGATGGTAAAAAAAGATTCAAATTAAGCACCATGATAGCTGTTAAAAACATTATAATTAGAGGAATTTCAAAGGTGTTCTACAAAAAAAAGTTACATATAAAGAATTCAGCATGTTGGGGCCAGAGAGCAAGGAGGCAAGGCGGTTTGCCTTGCATGCAAAAAGGACAGTAGTTCAAATCCTGGTATCCCATATGGTCCCCTGAGCCTGCTGGGGGCAATTTCTGAGCATAGAGCCAGGAGTTAACCCCTGAGCACTACTGGGTGTGACCCAACCCCCCAAAAAAAGAATTCAACATGTTTTAAAAATGTACATAAAACCCCCAAAGAAATCTAGGATTATTTTTCTTTTTGGTCATGCAAGGCAAGCGCTTTAATTTATTCTATTATTCCAATCCTAAGGAAGGCATTTTTATACTTTCTGATATCAGGAAAGAGTTTGCTTTATTTCAAAGCAAAAATTCATGTAGAAAAAAAATTTGAACAATTTTCAGTGTTTACATGACAGAAAAAAGTAAACTTAAAAGTAACAATAACATGTTCAGACCAGAGAGGGAATTTTAGTTTAAGAACTTGAGTGAAAACTATAATTTTGACTTTACATTATTATACCTATATTTACTTCAAATAGAGACTATTTGAAACTGGCTTACAGTTTGGGACCTTCTAAGCTACCAAGATACGAGTATTTCACCTTACACGGGACTTAAAAGTTATGTCAGGGGTCAGGGAAATTATACTGAGGTCAGGGTACTATGCCTTTATGTGCAGAAACTTGTGTTATTCTTGGCAATGCATGCCGCCATCCCATCCCGTCCACACCAGCACTGCCTACATGTAGCCCTGAGGCTCTCCAAGAACTTCTGGCTGTGCCCTGGCAGTCCTTAACTGCAAAATCCAAGGAACATCATCACACCCCTGGGCCCTAGCTTTGAACCATGAAGGCTAGTAGGCCAATTATCACCATTGTAACCTCTGGACTTACTGAGCACTGTATCAGGGGCTCAGCCCTAAATGTGTCTGTTTTTTTTTTTTTAATACAAATTATAAGCTCTTTGAAAGAAAAAACATGTTTGTGGATCCTATTATATTTAGCATTATATTTTAAATTTTTTGGGCGGGATGAGGGTGTGGGGCTCCTCTGGTCACAGCTAGCAGTTCCCAGGGCTTACTCATGCTCGGCATTCAAGAGATCGCTACTGGTCCTGCTCAAAGGGCTGAATGGACACAGTCAAGGCTTACAGACTATATCATCTCTCGGGTTCCTGTTCTTTTAAACTGGGGGTTATGGTGGGGAGAACCACATCTAGTGGTGCTCAAGGCTTACTCTTTTTTTTTTTGGGGGGGGGGTCACACCCGGCAGTGCTCAGGGGTTACTCCTGGCTCCATGCTCAGAAATTGCTCCTGGCAGGCACGGGGGACCATATGGGGCACCGGGATTCGAACTGATGACCTTTTGCATGAAAGGCAAACGCCTTACCTCCATGCTATTTCCCGGGCCCCACAAGGCTTACTCCTAGCTTTGTGAGCAGGGATCATTCTTAACAGGTTCAGGGTACCATAAAGGGTACTAGGAATTGAACCCAGGTCAGTGACATAGAAGGCAAGTACCCTATCTGCTGTATTAAGTCACCATCTTCTAAGCATTTGAACTTTTATATTTGTTAGATCAATGGTACAAACTAAGCACTTTCAGTAGTGTTTCACAAAATATATTTTTGTAAAGGTCATGGTATTTTCTCATTTAAAATTTTGGTTTATTATTAGAATGTCCCATATTCTACCCCTCTCCCCAAATAAAAACAGTACCTTAAGTCCTATATTAGCCTCAATCGCAAAGTTCAATGGCTGCTGAAACAGAATTCTGATTACAATTTCTAGAATTATTTAAATCTAATTCAAGAAATTTAATTCAAGAAAAGTTGGGGCCGGAGTCATAGCACAGCGAGCGATAGTACTTGCCTTGCACACGACTGACCCAGGATGGATCTAGGTTAGATATCCCTGGCATCCCATATGATACTCGGAGTTCACTGGGTGTGCCCTCCCTCCACCCCACCCCCCCAAAAAAAAAGAGTTGGGAAGTCAAGAAGGCTTTCATTAAAGGCAGAACACTTTTCTAACTGTTGGTTAAGTGAATATGAGTAAAAGAAAGATGTTTGGCACTGAATCTAATGCAAAGGTAAGGAACTTAATGAATATTAAGCATACACAGTAGTAGCAAAGGGCTTGTGGCAGCCAGACTCCAAAGTCCCCAAGGTTCCCTAGCTCTTGGTATTCACAATATTGGACATTCCCATACATGAGTGTTGATCTTTGTTGCCAATTGCAAATGTCAGAAGTGATGCCATGTCCCTTTCAAAATGACATTACCTAAAAGACCAAAACTTAACTTCTTCCATGGATACCCTCTTGCTCTTGTATAACTCTTGGGTCATCAGCTCTGGGAAAGCCAAATTAGGCTGTAAGAACTCAAAATGGAAAGGCCTCTGGGAAGAGAAGCCTTTTGGCTAGCAATGTCAGCAAACCTGAAATCAGATTCTCCAGCTGAGATGACTAATCCTAAATTAGTCAGAACTATTTAGTAAAGCCATTCCCAGATTCCATATAACCCAGAAACTGTGAGATTCAAATTTGCGGCTTAAAGTTGGAAATTTACGAGAAGTGATTAGCTAATAGTAATTAACAAATAAGCCGAAACCCAGAACACTGTACTGATAACAAAGCTGAGTATTGGGATTGCTTTGGGATTTACTCAAAGCCACAGAGGACTCTCATAAAATCCTATTTTACAGGCTGCAGGAAGAGTGTAGAAAAGCTTAAAAACGGTTGTTAGGTGAAAATAGAGTTTCACCACCGAGTAGGTGATTTAAGCTAAGGAGATTTTCAATTAAGAGTTGAATATGGCGCTGGAGAGAGAGCGTGGAAGTAAGGCGTTTGCCTTGCGTGAAGAAGGTCATTGGTTCGAATCATGACATCCCATATGATCCCCAAGCCTGCCAGGAGTGATTTCTGAGAGTAACCCCTGCCACTGCCAGGTGTGACCCAAAACCCAAAACCAAAAAAAAAAAAAAAAAAAAAAAAAAAAAGAGTTGAATGTGCGGCCTTATTTTTCTGCTATAAATGGTAAAAAATTAAAATGAGGGGCCCGGGAGATTGCATGGAGGTAAGGCGTTTGCCTTTCATGCTAAAGGTCATCGGTTCGAATCCCGGTGCCCCATATGGTCCCCCGTGCCTGTCAGGAGCAATTTCTGAGCATGGAGCCAGGAGTAACCCCTGAGCACTGCCAGGTGTGACCCAAAAACCATAAAAAAAAAAAAATAATAAAAATAAAAAAAGCACCCCACACAAAAACAAAAAACACCAAGCCTGTGAGAACAAAATAAATGAAGGATAAATGAAGGTGTCAAAGAGAAGACAGGATTTGATGTTTCTGGAAATCCAGTCTCTCCAGATTGCAAATAACACTAAAATTTAGAAATGGCTTTTGAGCCAAGATCAAATCCAAGGTGCTGCCAGGAAAATATAGCTTAAAAACTAAAGAGACGGCGTATAATAAATCTTTTTTACAGATTAAAGATGGTGCCTCAGAGAACCACTCAGTTTTACAAACAGCTTGCTAATGAGAAATAAGTGTTTAAAAATTCTCAGGCAAGAAATTTGTTCTCTCTGAAGAACCTCGGCAGAAGGTTTATCCTAGAGAGATCTGCAAGTATGGCTTTCAGCTAAGGCAATGGAATAAAATTCATGGAAGACCGAAGTTTTTGGAAGAATTATACATTCAGAAGTGTTGCCAGCTTCTACTAAGAGACAATACAAAATGAGAGTAAGCCCAAAATTTTATAAGGATGCAAGTTAAGAAAACTCAAGTTATTATATTCTATGTATGTTTCATGAAAAAAAAAAAAAACGGTGAACAGAGGGGCAGGCATCCTCTGCACAAAAGGCAAAGTTGAGAGCTTTGGATGAGTTTTACCTAGGAAATGACACTCAAGCAACACTGCTCTGGACCACACTCCTTTGCCCCTACCTACCATCCTCATCATCTGCTTCCCTTTAATAAAAATATTTTCAAGCAGTTAATCTCAAGTCAGACACAATATTGTATCCTGGGTAAATAGGTGAAGGACAATGAACAGATAAGCTCACTTTCGCTTCATAGGTTGAAAGGAATTTGAATTTCAAAAGCTGTACTTAATAACTAGGAAGTCTCATCTGTACCTGAGACCAATCTTGATGTGATTCTGCATCAAACTTCAGATGGTATAATCTATACTATCTGGAGGTAAGCTGCAGGATACTATACTAGGGGATGAAACCTTGTGGGGGTACCCGAGTAGGGATAAGAATATTCTGTATGTGAGGAATGTGGCAGATAGTCCACAATGATTCCCAACACTGGTATGCAGAATGCACACTCATGTAAGGACCATACATTTCATCAGGGTTCGTTAGTATAGCCACTGAGGCCAGGAAAGACCACGGTTTCTGAGCTGTAAGCTCTCTCCTCTGGGATCAAGAAGGAATACAGTGTTCTTGCTGCATGCTGTAAAGACACTGAGCAATGCTGACCATGATAAGCTTCATGAACAGAAGCCTCCATCAATAAGTAACAGGCATTGCAGTGACATTCTCAAAGACTCAGTGAAGAAAAAACAACCTTGCCAACATTGAACCATGGATCTCTAAAGTCCCTGGGTCAGTATCATATACACAAGCTATTCTGAGACTGTGAAGTTAAAGTGTTTATTGCTTTAAGTTACTGTTTGAGAGCAATTATGTAGAAGAACATAACTTAAGGACAGGAAAGGAAATAACCTGGAAATGGGGTTAGGTCAGATCAGGAGAAAAAGACCCAATAAGCTCTACCAAGGAGTTGATGCATTTAATTCTAACAGAAAAAAGAAAAACATTAAGGACTACTTGAAATCAACATTTTTTCACCCTTGTAAACCCCTTTAAGTGTATTTCAAGAGGACACGGTGAAAATCAGAAAAATGGAAAAACCACAGGAAAATATAGCTAGAAGAGGCACCACCATTGGACAAAGGCTGAGCAACACTGCATATCAAAGCAGCAAACCAATTCACAGTTTAAAGAGATCAACTACAAGTATGGAGATCAGTTAAGAAATAACTCTGGGGGCTGGAGTAGTGGTGCAAGCGGTAGGGCGTTTGCCTTGCGTGTGCTAACCTAGGATGTACTGCATTCGGTTCACTCTCACAGCATCTCCCAAGCCAGGAGCGATTTCTGAGCACATAGCCAGGAGTATCCCTACTGTCACTGGATGTGACAAAAAGCAACAAACAAGAACAACAAAAACTAAATCTTTCCAAACAAAAAGACTCCCTAATTTTTCAACAGGAACTCATATACTCCAAACACCAATTTAAGCAAAGCAGGTTTAAGAAATGAGATTCGGGGCTTGGGGGGATAGCATGGAGGTAAGGCGTTTCATGCAAAAGGTCATCGGTTCGAATCCCGGTGCCCCATATGGTCCCCCGTGCCTGCCAGGAGCAATTTCTGAGCATGGAGCCAGGAGTAACCCCTGAGCACTGCTGGGTGTGACCCCAAAACCACAAAAAAAAAGAAATGAGATTCATGGTGCTGGAGAAATACAGATCGGTAAGGCATATGCCTTGCACGTGGTGACCTGGGACAGACTGGGTTCAATTCCCGGCATCCCATATGGTTCCCCCAAATCGCAAGGAGCGATTTCTGAGTGTTGCACCAGGAGTAAACCCTGAGTGCTGCCAGGTATGCCCCCCCCCCCATCAATACCTAAGTAAGATTCATGTGGCTAGTTGAGATCCAATCCTCATCACTGCCAAGAGTGAGCACTGAGCACCAACAGAGTATGATAGAAAATGGGGAACTAAAACTCACCCAAATGTACAAGATCTGTTAGAATGTTCAGAAACGTTTACTTGGGGGTGGGGGTGGGGGTACCTGGCGGCACTCAGGGGTTACTGCTGACTCTGAGCTCAGAAATTGTTCCTGGCAGGAACGGGGGACCATATGGGATGCCAGGACTCGAACCACTGTCAGTCCTGGGTCTGTTGCTTGCAAGGTGAAGGTCCTACTGCTGTGCTATCTCACCAGCCCCCAGAAAAGTCTTCTTTTTAGCTCACAAATTCTCAAAAGTACATTTTATACAAGTTAATACATGCATCCATGGAGAAATACATAACCTAGACAAAGGTTGTCTTTTTTTTTTTGCCTTTTTGGACACACCTGTGACTCTTAGGGGTTACTCCTGGCTATGCACTCAGAAATTGCTCCTGGCTCGGGGGACTTTATGGGATGCCAGGGATGGAACTAAGGTCCATCCTGGATCGGCTGCGTGCAAGGCAAATGCCTTACCACTGTGCTATCGCTTTGGCCCACAAAAGTGTTTTACAATAAAATATAATCCATTTTATTACCACCTTGAAAAGTCATGCTTTTTCTCTATTATAAAACATAAACTTATGTAACACAGCATAAACATAAGCATAAACAAAAGTAACTACTATCAAGGCACTAACGAAAATGATTAAAAACTGAAATCTGTTCAGAATATTTTTTAAAAAGCCTAAAACACTATCATGAGGACAAAAAGAAAGATTTAACTATAGGCCAATAAGCACTGCTTTTCAATCTACACGACAAGACAGGATATGGCATTGACTAGAATTTAACTCAAAAACTAATCCCACAGAGCTGTTTTTTTACCCTATCAAATCTAAAGTGCCTTCTTTCCAATTCATTATTTTAACGTATACATGGTTTTGGAATAAGCCCAGAACTTAATCATATGGTCAAAAAATAAAGGGATGAATTTTTTTGTGTGTGTGTCTGTGTTTTGGGACTACACCTGTTGGCTCTCAGAAATCGCTCCTGGTAGGCTCAGGGGACTATATGGGATGATGGGGATCGAACCTGGGTCCATCTCAGGATCACGTAGGCTGCATGCAAGGCAAACACCCAACAGCTGTACTACTGCTTTGGTCCCCAAAGGATGTAATTTATGATCATATATATACAGCCATGTCTTACTGTTAGCTTTCAAATGCCACAAGTTTTGAGTATGGGATTATTTTCAAAACGATACTATCTCCCATAGAAATTCTAAACACAATAAAGTATTATATTCCCTTACTTTTTATTTATTTTTTTTTTTTGGTTTTGGGGTCACACCCGGCAGTGCTCAGGGGTTACTCCCCGCTCCATGCTCAGAAATTGCTCCTGGCAGGCACCGGGGACCATATGGGGCACCGGGATTCGAACCGATGACCTTTTGCATGAAAGGCAAATGCCTTACCTCCATGCTATCTCCCGGGCCCCCCTTACTTTTTATACTAGCTGCAATTCTCCTAAATTTAAACCACACAAAAAAAAATGGAATTGGATACTAGACTCAGCTCATTTACATGTATAATTTTATGTACCTACGTATGGTGTATGGTTTGGGAGCATCAAAGTCACAAATAATCTTTGGTTGATAAGATTATTGTTTTAAGGGGCTGGGCAGTGTCGCTGGAGGTAAGGTGCCTGCCTTGCCTGCGCTAACCTAGGACGGACTGCGGTTTGATCCCCAGGTTTCCCATATTGTCCCCCAAGCCAGGAGCAACTTCTGAGCGCATAGCCAGGAGTAACCCCTGAGCGATCATTGGGTGTGGCCCAAAAACAACAACAAAAAAAGATTAGTGTTTTAAATTGTGAAATTTGTATCATTTCTGCATGCCTCTTTTTAGTATTTCCTAATTTTAGCATCTCCGCAACTTTTGTTTTGCTTTGGTTTCTTTCGGCCACACCTGGTGGTACTCAGAAGTTACTCCTGGCTCTGCACTCAGAAATCACCCATGCAGGCTTGAGGGACCTTATGGGATGCCAGGAATCGAACACTGGCCGGACACATGCAAATAAAGCACCTTATCTGCTTTATTATTGTTCTGTCCCCTGTCCCCACAACTTTTTATAATGTCCCGAAGGTATGAAAATGAAACAGGTCCTGCTGATAACTGCAGAAGAGGGTATTCTCAAATGTTTAATAACCCTTATGGTCCACTTACTGGACCCTGACAGAATTACACAAATATGCTGTTTTTTGGGGGGGGGTCACACCCGGCAGCGCTCAGGGGTTACTACTGGCTCTATGCTCAAAAATCACCCCTGGCGGGCACGGGGGACCATATGGGATGCCAGGATTCGAGCCACCGACCCTCTGCACACAAGGCAAACACCTTACCTCCATGCTATCTCTAAGGCCCCCAAATATGCTTTTTTGATGATCTTTATACAACTGTGCAGGAGTCTAAGTAAGTACTCTTCTGAGTAACTGAGGCACCTTTTTCTATATAGTAGGACTGTTTTTTCCTTCAGGCTGTCATACCTTCTTTAGCTGCAGAAATGATCCCATATAGTTTAAGATATCTAGCAAGAGTATCTTGAAATGTTCATTCATCTAAGGTTGACTGGATAAATTTTGTTTTTCTTTTTCTTTTCTTTTTTTTTTTTTTGGTTTTGGGTCACACCCGGCAGTGCTCAGGGGTTACTCCTGGCTCCAAGCTCAGAAATTGCTCCTGGCAGGCACGGGGGACCATATGGGGCACCGGGATTCGAACCGATGACCTTTTGCATGAAAGGCAAACGCCTTACCTCCGTGCTATCTCCCGGGCCCCTTTTGTTTTTCTTTTTATCTAGTTCCAAGACTCTCTACAGCAGCACTTGGGCTCTAATCACAATTCTGATTTCAATTTCCCCTAAATTAATATTATCTTCAATCCTCACTCACCTATCCAAACTCATCTAACTCCATTCTCTTCAAATTTAGTTTTAACCTCTTGCAGTATTCCCTCAAAATTTTTTTTTTTTGGGTCACACCCAGTGGCGCTCAGGGGTTACTCCTGGCTATGTGCTCAGAAGTCGCTCCTGGCTTGGGGCCCATATGGGAAACCGGGGGATCGAACCGCAGTCCGTTCCTAGGCTAGCGCAGACAAGGCAGGCACCTTGCCTCCAGCGCCACCGCCCGGCCCCCTCAAATTTTTTCCTTCTGTTTTTGGGCCTCACCGGACAGTGCTCAGGAGGACTGTATGGGTTTACAGGGAATCAAACCAGGTTGAATGAGTGTCAGGCCTACAAGTATCCCTTCAATTATCATCCCTCTGGCACTTCTCTCAGCTTCTTGCCCTTAATCAAAGTTTGACAGCAACTTCCAGAGAAATAAGCATTCTTTTTTTGTTCATGTTAAAACTGTGTATTTTCCTTCCCACATATTTATACATGGAGTAGTCATCTGTTGGTTCCACTGCCAGTCCCATATCCCATGTCAGGAAATAAACCACTTCCTCTTCATTTTTCCAAAAGTCAAAATCCCTCAAAAGTTCTTGTTTCCTAAAGCTGTTATCCTCTTACCACAAAGTTTGGTTTTCCTCTCAACTACTACTAAACTTCTGGCATCTTTTCTTACTGATGGTATCTAGGTGATCATTCTAGCATCACTTTCCCACCTACATAGATCTGATTTCTTCCTCTGTTCCATCCCAGCCACCCCTCTTACACTCCACAGTTTACTTTCATAATTATACCATGGAAATGTAGATTCACTCTCTAATACCCACCACCCTCCTGATGCGATTTCACCAATTTCATCACTCCCCCTCTAAATCAATTCTACAGTGCTTTCCAATCTAGAGTCCTACCACTTTCCTCTCTATTCATCAACTCTTGGTATCTTCTTTCCCTGTCTACATTTTTTTCTTTTATTTTTTGGCTTTTGGGTCACACCCGGCAGCACTCAGGGGTTACTCCTGGCTCTATGTGCTCAGAAACCACTCCTGTCAGGCTCGGGACCTATGGGATGCTGGAATTCTAACCATCGTCCTTCTGCATGCAAGGCAAACGCCCTACCCCGCTGCTACTCTCTGCGCCCCCCCCCCCTTTCTGCGTACACAGTTTAAAGTCCAAGTCTGTAAGGATAATTTACCTCACAAATACTTTTAATCCCTCATCCCTCTCTTCCTCCTCTGATCTCACTGGGATGCCTCAACCCTAGAAAAAGGCCCTTACTTATACCTGTAACTTTGCACCTGAATTCAAACTGAATGCTGACTGGTCTCATTTAACTGACCAGTTAAACTCTCAGTTTAGTTCATCAACCTAACTACATTTGTTTGTTAAATTAGCCTTCTCACACATACCTTCCTTCTCGTAAAGTTCCCTCACATTGAAATGATGATGTCACATCATACATCACAAAGAAAATAGAATCATAAGGGGTCCAAGTCATGGTACAGCAGGTAGGTAGGGCACTTGTCTTGCACGACTGACACAGCCTCCCACCGGGAGTGACCCCTGAGCACCACTGAGTGTGACCCAAAGGGGGGGGGGGTGGAATCATGAGATCAATTACTTCACGTACTACTGCCAGACCTGCTTCTTTCCTAGGATCTGACTTCCTTTCATAGAGACAAAGAATACTGCTCTAATTAGGAACAGGTTCAAAGTAGTTTTTAGGAGTAAAATCTTAGGAGAGATTGGATAAGTTTATTCTAATGTTCAGTTGCTGTTTATACATACCTACTATTTATGTCTTTGATAGTTTTCCAAACCATTAGTTATATTTTATACTTTCTTTGCATGCCTCATAAGTTGACGTGGATGCCAGTTCTATATTGTAAGGTCTTTCAGTAACCCTTTATCTACTTGGAGAGTTTTGCTTGGGACAGTCATATAAAATTAGTTTGAGTCTTGAGAGTTGTCCTGTGGACAGCTAGAGAGCTTAAGTATAAATCCAATACGCTGTCTTAAAAATCCACTACCCTGTTGTTAGAACAGTAGTTAGCCAAAACCACATCTGATGGCTCTTGGGAGACCATACCATGCTGAAGCTCCTACATATAAATACTGTACTGAACTATCTCTCTGGCCCATCCCCCATTTTCTGTCCAGGGCTGCTTTTCTTCCACAACCTCAGATTTCTAAGAGACTCCAGGTCCTTAGTAACCTGTCCCAAGACATTGGCAGTCTCAAGTCTGATTTCTGTCTCTTCAAGAAGACTGTTCAGAATTGTTTGGGGACTCCTTTATCATTCTCTAAGGCAGTGACTGAGATGATCTACACCTCTGCTGTCTGCTGGAAAGTTGTAGTCCATTGTTAAAAGAAATAACTTGTTGATCCTGATCCCCCCACTGTTATGGCCTCCCTTTTTCTGTTCTTTTACAGGCAATATTTAGATTGCCTAAAAATGATGATTATAACTCTTTCATCATGGGGCCCGGGAGATAGCATGGAGGTAAGGTGTTTGCCTTTCATGCAAAAGGTCATTGGTTCGAATCCCGGTACCCCATATGGTTCCCCGTGCCTGCCAGGAGCAATTTCTGAGCATGGAGCCAGGAGTAACCCCTGAGCACTGCTGGGTGTGACCCAAAAACGAAAACAAAATAACTCATCATATATTTTTATTTCAATGGGCTTTCTTCCCATGCTCTCCTCTACGTGGGTTCTTAGCCCATGTCAAATTTTTCTATTGCTCAATGGACAATTAACCAAGAGTTGGAGATACTGTTATGGCCCTCTTATTTGGGGCAGGGGACCACAGACAGTGATGCTCAGACCATATGCAGTGCCAACCATGGAACCTGGGTCCACCGTATGGCAAGGCAAATATTCTACCAGGCGTACTATCACTCTGGCCACTTTTATGCTCATTTTTAATCTCTTTATTTTTATTTTTGGTTTTGGGTCACACCCAAGCAGCACTCAGGGGTCATTCCTGGCTCTATGCTCAGAAATCGCTCCTGGCAGACTCAGGGGACCTTAGGGGATGCCAGGATTCAAACCATCATCCTTCTGTTAATCTCTTAACAATGCCTCCTTTACCTGAGAGTCCCAGGGCAGTTTTCTCAAGTTTATGCCTCTAGTGTAAATTGCTCTAATTCACATAATCAATTAAAAATGGATGAGCAAGGGGCCTGGGAGATAGCATGGAGGTAAGGCGTTTGCCTTTCATGCAAAAGGTCATTGGTTCGAATCCCGGTGCCCCATATGGTCCCCCGTGCCTGCCAGGAGCAATTTCTGAGCATGGAGCCAGGAGTAACCCCTGAGCACTGCCAGGTGTGACCCAAAAACCAAAAAAAAAAAAAAAAAAAAAAAAAAAAAAAAAAAAAAAAAAAAAAAACCAAAAAAAAAAAAAAAAGATTTACTGACTTTCAGAATGCCAAAGTACATTTTCTCAGGGGATAGAAAACTGTGTGGTTCAAAAATTATTTAAAAAAAAAAATCAAAGGCACTTTAGTTAGAAGCCATATTAGAACATCAATGGGGACTGCATTCACAGGTGTTAAAGGGACTTGCCTTGTACATTTTCAACCCCAGTTCAATTCCCACCACCAAATATGGTCCCCCAAGCACAATCAGATGAGGTTCAGAAATACAAAAAAATGGAAAAAATATACCCAAAACAGGATATTTAAATCTCAGGTTATTTTTGCGCACACAGTCAAGGTCATATTCTACTTTTTTTAGCCCATGTTTGTTATAATGAGGAAAATTCAGCGGAAATGATCAGCTGTAATAATCTATTGCAAAATTCAGCAGTGTCCATTATCCAAATCTAAGCCAAAAAAAATTTTTTTTTGTTTTGGTTTTTGAGTCACACCCAGTGGCGCTCAGGGGTTACTCCTGGCTCTCCACTCAGAAATTGCTCCTGACAGACTGGGGGGGGGAGCCATGATGTCCTTCTGCATGCAAGGCAAATTACCTTGCCTCCATGTTATCTCTCTGGCCCATTAAGCGAAATTTTAAAAACTCCACAACAAATAATTAAGAGGCCTTATAGTTTATGCAAATAAGTGTATACAAATAATGTATCATTTATTAACAACAGCCTGTTTCTATATTTTTTTCATTTCTAAAGAAATTTCAGTGACTGAAATTTACTTCATGTATAGAACAGTGCAGATCTTTGTAGTCATTAAGACGAAAATAACAACTTATTACTATCTATGATCAAAGGCTTCAATTTTATAAACTTGACCAGGATTTGCACAATTTATAGACTGACCATAATAGTTAATGGCTTTAAGTCGTAATTTACTAAAAGTAATTCTTTCAAGTTCCAGACATTTGACCCATCACTTTTCTCACTTAAATAAAATGATTTATTCTCACAGAAAGTTAAAATATGTTCCTGTGGGGCCAGAGAGATAGCATGGAGGTAAGGCGCTTGCCTTTCATGCAGAAGGTCATGGTTCGAATCCCGGTGTCCCATATGGTCCCCCGTGCCTGCCAGGAGCAATTTTTGAGCATGGAGCCAGGAATAACCCCCGAGTACTGCCGGGTATGGACCCCCCCCCCCCAAAAAAAAACCCACCAAAAAACAAAATGTTCCTGTAAGTCGGACTTTAAGTTTCTGAGTTTACTTAAAAATGACCTAACCCTAGTGTTGAAGTGACAGCACAGAGGTTAACACACCTGCCCTGCACCCGACGCTACTATGGCTGTGGAGTACTACCAGGATTGATCCTTGAGCACCTTCTCTATTTAGTTCTATCTACTTCATATTTTCCTGCCACTCTGCACTTAGAAGTTTAAAATTAATTTTATATCCAAATTATAATGTAAATATCCTTTCTTCAAGGTTAACTTCTTTGAAGAACTATCAAAACTATTTTTAACACACCATGTTAAGACTCCTTTTAAAATGCTACCCAATATTTTAAAATTACTATTACAACCAACTACTGGTAACTAGCATCTTCAACTTTGCAGGAAAATTTAGAATCCACATCTTGACGTATACAAATATAACTTTCACTACTCGACATACAAATTCTATACCATTTCTACTAGTGAAGACTAGTAGATGGAGTGATTCAAGATAAGCGAAAACCTGGTCCATTTTAAACATAGTAGTTGATTTGGTATTTAATCTTGGTCACAAAAGTCTTAAACCCACAGAGAATTTTTTTTACAACTCTAGATAAAAGACTAAATGACTTTTATAAAATCTTTCATTAAAATTTTAACGGAAAAAAACGACTGGTTTCTTTAATACGAAATCAAACTTTACAAGTTATTTAAAATTAAACTTTTTCTAAAACTAGAAAAAATAGAATTTTATTGTTTTGTAAATAGTGTTTACCTTTTCATTAGACATTTCCATTTTCTTTAATAATGAAAAAAACCTCTCCTATATATAAAACCTTTTTATTTCAACTGCCTTCATAACACTGTATATTGACTAGTAATAAAATAGTTTTAAGAAAGAACATGTAGGTGTAAGAGGCAGATTTTGCCTATCTAATACAATTGATATGGAATATGATGACTAAAGCATACTCACTCCTAGTCTCAAAAATCAATGTGATACAAACATCCTGATTACTTAACGCACCCTTCCAAACCAGTCTAGCTGACAAATGAAGCTGCTATACTGTTAGTCACACCCCAGACATCTCAATGAAAATAATTAAAACTATAGGACCCACAGAAGCTCATTAACGATTACTTTAATCGAGTTTTCCGAAATGTCTTTCCTACAGTTAGAAGTTTCCAGAAGGAGGACTCAACATAAATCTTCAATTTAAATCAAAGCCAATTTAAATGAAAACCTTAGTATTGCTATTTTGAAAAAGTTTTAAATCACTTTAAAGGTGAAGGACTGGTACTAATTTTAACTATTTGAAGATTAGAACAAGTTTATTGAAGCAACGTGTTTCCCCTCTAGTATAGATTTTGTCCTTCTAAATTCTCAAAGTCACTCACCTCAGATTTAAGTTGAGAGACTACCCATTATGATTTGGGGAAAAACAACAACAACAAAAAAACAAAGAACAAAACACCCAAAGCACAACTCGTGGGGTCATGCCTAGCTTGTGATAGGGTCACCAGGATTACTTTACTCTCCTGTTTGGGGACCAAGGCCTAGCATACACCACCCGTGTGCGAGTGTGACACCTCTTTGAGACACCTCTTTGGCACTGCAAATACTCCCAGTTCTGTAAAAACACTTTTTTTTTTTTACCAATGGCCCCGTTCTGGTTTAGCAAGTTACAACATATTACATTTCTATTTGTATGTTTGTTAAGTTCTTAACATCTAAGAAGATTCTTTATTACCACCTGAAAATTTAAATTCTAGGGGTGGGAGTAGGCACACTGGGGGGGTGCTTAGGGGTTACTTCTGGTTCTATATCACTCCTGGTAGTGCTCAGGGACCATATGGGATGCTGGAGAATAGAACTTGGGTCTGGTTGCATGCAAGGCAAGCACCTTACCCTTTGTACTATCTTAAACTTGAGTAAAGTTCTTCCGAGCAAGGGCTGCTACTTACAAGTTGTTTCTTGAAAATTAAGAAACCAAATTAGGTCAATGTTCAACTAAAATATTAACAAAACTGGCTAAATGTAACATTAATAAAATGTTACTTTCCCAGTGTTAAGACCCAGAATTTGTGGGTTTTTTTTTTTTTTTTTGTGGTTTTTGGGTCACACCCGGCAGTGCTCAGGAGTTACTCCTGTCTCTATGCTCAGAAATTGCTCCTTGCAGGCACAGGGGACCATATGGGGCACTGGGATTCGAACCGATGACCTTTTGCATGAAAGGCAAACGCCTTACCTCCATGCTATCTCCCGGGCCCCGAATTTGTGTTTTTAAAAAGACAAGCAAATAGGAACCAATCACTAAGTAAGGCTCACATAAGTAATTGTGCAGATATATTTAAACCATGAATGCTTTCTTAAGAGTATGTATGCATAGTAATCCTCATCTTAATTGTTTCACATTTTATGAACATAGATAGGATCATACTTTTTATACACTTAGAAATCCATACAGGCTCAGATTACTCCAACCTGAGATAAAACAACTACCATGGCAATCAAAGGCAGAAAAGTTTTACTCCTCAAGTTACCACATTGGGCAAATCATCAGGTTCTGTTTTTCCGTTAACTCAGAATACAATTCCTGTCATTTATACTTCTCTTTCAATATTGTGGTTTATGATGACTGATTATTACCACTAGCCACAAGCTTGTGGAGTAGCTACTTACCGGGCACCACTACTCATATTCTTCTACCAAGTATCTGTAACTATTTTATTAAGTTTCTATTCTTATTCTATTCTGATTCTATTCATATTCTATTAAGCCCTCTGTTCATAGGGTTGGTTGGATATGAAGAGAAAAATTTCAAAACATGGCGGAGAAAGGCAGTATGAAGGCAAGGAAAAACCACCTTTGTCCTCCAAAATATTACCACCATATGAAACAAATTAAGGGTTTCCATCACAGTACAGATGTAAACAAAACTATCTGTAAAAAACAAAACTGATACTCAGAGTTGAGCTCAACTCAAAAGTTAGGTGTAGCTCTTTGGGACTGTCCAAAGTAGTTAAAGAAGTCGGACTTGATTTCAAAAGTGTAGTGTAGTGCTATCTGCTGTAATAAATGTTTTTTCCTTGGCTGCAAAATAAGGACTACAAATCAATTTCCTGGGAAGTGTAACACCGACTTCTCACCTGACAATATCATCGGTAAAACTGATAAACAGAAACAAAAATAAAACCAATAGACAAGATTCTGCAGTAACAAGTACTTTAATTTTGTAAAAACAAATCACTTCGTTTTAAACAAATGGCACCGTTCTACTCTAAAAGTTGATACAGTGAAGATGAGGTTCTGTCTCAGAAACTGCTGAGAATCAGCGTCTACGCTAGACAATCTCAACTACTACAGACACTTATCATTTAGCTGATCTGTGATGTGAGGTCACAGACTACTCTCAAAAAGTAACAGTGGACTGTCAACTGCTTTAATGACCCCCCCAACAGTGTCAACAGTTTTATTTTTCAAATGAACATTACAGAGCACAGTTTCTACATTCGATTCGTACAGTGCTAAATAGATAGATATTACAGAACAATTTTCCACAACAAAACTGTAGTGTACAAATCCAGCGATTCCTCGACTTCCTTTAACTGTCTGTCTGTCAATACACTGCACCCTGTTTAAATGGATGGACCTGCAAACCAAGGCAATGCAAATCCTTAGGATTAGAGATCAAGAAACCGTACCGGTTAAGGAATGGGGGCCAAGTGAGAGAAGGTAGTTAAACCTCGAGACAGAAGCCAACTTCCACAACCACTGCCATGGCAGTGAGAAAAATGCTTTTGAAGTGCAAACCTCGAAAAATTCTGAAACCCACCCCGATTTTTGCTACCTCGAGATGCTTCGTGGGGGGGGCGGAGGGGGGGAAGAAGAGAAGCACTTCCTCGTGCAATCCAGATGCTAACATCTTACTTACACTGGGTCTTAGGTCTGTGCCCTCATTTTGAGAGACTATAATGCTGGCCAAGTTCATGAAAACAAAACAAAACAAAACAACAACAACAACAACAAAAAAGCAACCTAAGCTAAACAAAGTCAAAAGCTTTTTAGAAGAGCCACGTAGTGCAAAAACCCCAAAATTAAATGCACCCCCTTCTATCAGACCCACCCCCCCAAAAAAAAAATCCTCAACACATTCGCCAGGATGAGAGAAAAAAAAAGTCAGGGAGGATCTTCCTCCGACCTAGGAGCACCGGGGGACGGATGCATGCATACATGCATGCAAGCAAAAAAAAAAAAAAAAAAAAAAAAAAAGTCCGAGGAAGAACCCGACTTAAGAGCGCGACTCAAGTCTTGCTTGGAAATAAAGTCAAGTCTCCGGGGCGTTGCAACAACTGCGGGCCATTTCCAAGGCTGCAGGCGAAAAGAGTCAAGGGGAAAAAAAAAATGCAAGCGGCCTGGCCGCAGCCCCTCTCCGCGGCTCCACTTGGGGGCCGCCGAGAGCCGAACCCAGTTTTTCCCCCCCAGGCCACTAGCAAGTGCATGCAGTTCTCTCTCTCTCTCTCTCTCTCCTCCGAGTGCAAGCAACGAAAGCCGCGCTCCCGAGCGAGCGGGCGTGTGCCCGCGGCGCGCCGAGGCCGAAGCTGAAGCCCGAGGTTGGCCCTGGAGCGCCACCCAGCGGCCCGCCCGCGCCCGCGCCCGCTCCACCATCCCCTGTGCAGCGCCGCCCGGCCGGGCCCGGCCCGGCCCCGACTCTAGGCCCGGCGAGCGCGGCGCGGCGCGGCGCGGCCCGGCCCAGCCCGAGCAAGCCGAGGCCACAAAATGGCTGCCGGCGGCGGCGTCACGTGACCCCTTTGTGCCTTTCGGGCGCCCCGAGTCGGGGCACCGCGGGCGGCGGGGGGCCGGGACGACGGATCCCCGCCGGGCCGCGGCGGCCGAGGGGCGAGGGAGGAAGGAAGGAAGGGAGCGAGGCCGGCGGAGGCCCGGCCGGCGCCCGCCGCGAGCCGGGCGGCGCGGAGAAGATGGCGGCCATTTTGCGCAGCAGGGGCCGGCCGGGCCGGGCCGCCGCCGCCGCCGCCGCCGCCACCCGCGCGGACACGTACCGACTCCTCTTCCTTCTCCATGCCGGTGGGCATCTGCGGCACGGCGCGGTTGATGGAGGCGTACTCGTGCAGGTCGGGCAGGTCCTCGCAGCGGAAGACCGGCAGCGGCTTGGCGGCGTCCAGCGCCCGCGCCCGGAACGACAGTTTACTCATCGCAGGCAGGCCGGCGCCGGCGGGCGGCTCACCCTCTGGGCTCTGGCGCGGCGGCCCCGGGCAGCGGGCTCATGGAGGCGCGGGAGGCGAGGCGAGGCGAGGCGAGGCGAGGCCGGGAGGGAGGCGCCGGACGCGGTCCCGCTCGCCTTCCGCCCGCCCGCCGCCCGCTCGCTCGCTCGGCTCGGCTCGCCGGGCTGCTGCGAGGCGAGGGGCGGAGCGTCGGGCCGGCCGGACGGACGGACGGACGGCGGCCGCTCGCGAAGCAGACGGAGAGGAGAGAGCAGACCGCACGGCCCGCCGGCGGCGACGAGGGACGCCGTGTCGCTGCGCGCCCGCCCGCCCGCCGCTCGCTCCTTCCTTCCTTCCTCAGTACGCCATGGCCAACATGGCGGACATTAAAACTCCACTGTGCCGCTCTTCAGCCAACCCCAGCCATTCCCCACACTGCATCGCGCAGCGGCGCGGGCGCGCGGCCGAGGGGGGGCGGCGGCGAGCGGCGGCGGCGGCGGCGGCGGCGGGAGCGCGGGCACGGACACGGACGCGGAGCGCGCGGCCCGCCAACCCCCGGCGCCCGGGAGAAAGAGCGAGCGAGCGAGCGACGGAGCGAGCGCCCCCGCCCCTGGTGGAGCCCGCCGCCCGGGCGGACGCCCCGCACGCTCGAAGCCCCTCCAGGACGGACGGACGCCGCCCCGCGCGCCCGCTCACTTTCTCACGCTTGCTGGCTCGCTCGCTCGCTCCCGGCGCCGTTTTCTGACAGGCCGAGGGAAAAAAAAAAAAAAAAAAAAACAACTCTTGCTGCACCCCGCGCGCCCGCCTGCACGCCCGCGCTCCTCCAAGAGGCAACGGCGGGAGAACCGCGGGGTGCGTGTTTGGATGTGGGCACGGGGGTCCGCGCCAGTGTGTGCGAGTGTGTGCGGGAAGGCCAAGCGTCCAGAGGCGGGGTGTGCACGGAGGGGCGCCCCGGAGGGGGATATGCATGCATTCACTCAGTGGGGAAATAATCAATGCAAAGCGATTTTAGGTCTTCTTTCCAAAGCAATCAAATCGGAGGCAAAAGCTACTTGAGGTGAACTTTGACATCACCCCCCCCCATTTTTTTTTTTTTTTTTAGCAACATCTAAGGTGATTTTGGATGGTCATAGGTGAGATTCTGCAGCCAACAACCGGCGAGCTGTTTCTTCCTCTCATCCATTTGGGTCTTCTTTTGACAGTAGGAACTTCCATTCGTTCTGCTCCTCCAAAGCAAGGGGGTTGATTGGGTTTGGGTTTGGGGTTTGGGTTTGTTTTGCAGCTGCAGGGACCTCTCCCCCGGGCCTTCTTCATCATGCCAGACAGAAGTGTTTCTTATTCTTGAGCTGCATTTCTCCGACACAGGTTTTCATTTTATTTATTTTTAAATAGGAATAAATCCTGAATTTTAATTACTTGCAATTCGCTTTGGATGTAATGTTGATGCAGTTAAGGGAAGGGAATAATAAATATCAGACGCTAGGTTGTGCGCCAAAGAGAAAAAAACCTACATTAAACATCGTAAAGCCGGTTCTTGAGATGTAGGCTCATTCAGTTTTGCAACCCAATGAAAATCTGCTTCAACGTAGGCACAGGCTCACACTTATTTTGATCATAACCAAAATGGAATCATAAAGATCTATAGCGCCACTGCCAAATTAGAAAAAAAGAAAGCGGGGAGGGGGGATGACTATCAGAGGACATTTTGATGGATGTGATAGATTAATGTTCCGAATCTGTTACACAAGGAAATGAGTATTCAGCCGGCTCTCTGCAGAGCAGTATTTTAAACATCAAAAATGGTTTCTCAAACTTATTAAAGTTTGACAGCAAAATATCCGACGATCCTTGAGATACAAAAATGTTTGAAGTCTGCTTTTCTCCCAAGGGGCTCCATAATAGACAAAACCACCAGACAAATGCTGGCTGGGGTAGGAACTGTTATTAGCTTAAGGCATGCAGGCAAACTGTTCTCTTCCAGGTCGATCCTGCGCCCCTCCACCAGTGCAAAGAAGACAAGGCGAGCACAGATTGCAGTTTTCCAAAATTACCCTAAAACTCTAATATTGGCAACGCACCTCCGCGAGGCAGAGGGACCTTCATCTACATTTTCTATACTAAGGCACATTTATTCATTCAGTGAATAAACATCGATTGAGTCCTCTCTGGCTTGCAGGCGCGCTACTGATTACTTGGCACCCAGCTTTACAGGGCGGCTGGAAGAGCTTACACAAGCCAGAGAAGGACCTTGGCGGCAATGGCCACACCTGAGCTAAGTGTTATGATGAAAGCTCAGGTTATTGTGGGAACAGGCAGGAGTGGCATCCAGTCCACAGGGAGTGGCGCTAATGAAAGGTTCAAGGAAGGCTTTCCATAGATGTTATCTGAGTAAACATGATAGAGAATAGGCTTGGCTTATAGGATAGATAACCTTACCAAAAAAAAAAAATTGCAAAGAAGAGGAACTGGGGAGATAGCACAACAGGTAGGGAGGGTCCTCACCTTGCATACAGCTGACCTGGGTTTGTTTCCCAGTACCACACATACCCTGAGCACAGAACCTGTAGCAGGTTCTGAGTTCAACCCCTACACAAAAAATTCAACTCCAAGCACAAAAACACCAAAAAGAAAGGAAAAAAAAAAAGGTATCTCTGGGAGAGTAAACCCCAGAGTCACGAGAGCCCATCAGAATCTTGGAGGCTAAGGTGTCTAGTGCATGGTGACATATATGACATCTTGTCAGGCATGACATTTCTGAAAATACTGACTCAAGATTAGAATAGTGTGTTCCTCTCCAGTTTATAATACAAAACTTATGTAAATTCTATAAGTATAATTTGGTTGAAGAATCTAAGATATTTTATAAGTCATGAGTGAATCACCAAGGAATCATTCATGTATGTGTGTACATATATATGTATATATAGTCATTGAAACACTAACTTATGGATAGCTTTCCCCACTTTCCTATAATAATGGGATCTGTACAGGTAAGGACCTTATTCTTTAATAATTCTAGAACCACAGCAGTTTTAGAGTTACACGGACAAATTAAACTTACATTTTCACAGATAATAGACCTGCTAAGAAACATTTCTTTTGCTTAATTTTGCTCCGTTCCAATCAGTACCCTGGATTTATCCCAGGTTTTACTGGATTCCTAACAACCCAAAGTTGGTGGGCCTGGAGTGAAAGTATAGCAGGCAAGACTATTGTCTCGCATGTAGCTAGCCTGGGTTCGATTCTGGACATCCCATTGGTCCTTTGAGCCCTGTCAGGAGTAACCCCTTCACAGGGTGTAGTCCAAAAACTGAAAGAAATAAAAAAAAGCCCTAAAATCCTAGTGTTCTGTGTGCCATACATAGTTCTCTATCCTAAGAGTTGGGAATGCTCAGGTTTTAAGTTTTCCTTCACCTCCAATCAAAAAATTCCTTGCAAAAATGGCTAATACTGCACTTTTTCTTTGGTTTCTATTTTGAACTTAAAGTTCACTTTTACTAACTATCCTTAACAACTAATATATACATGTCTCATATTGTAAAAGAAATATACTATATGAATATATGACCAGAAGGAAACTGTTGGTTGGGAAGAGATCTTTTTGTTTTGTTTTGTTTTGTTTTGTTTGTTTTTGGGCCACACCCAGCGGTGCTCAGGGGTTACTCCTGGCCCTTTGCTCAGAAATAGCTCCTGGCAGGCACGGGAGACCATGTGGGACACCGGGATTCGAAACAACCACCTTTGGTCCTGGATGGGCTGCTTGCATGGCAAACGCCGCTGTGCTATCTCTCTGGGCCCTGGTTGGGAAGAGATCTTAAGTATTTGAAATAGTTTCAATTCATACCACAAGTATTTATTGAATAATTAGACAACACACAGTGCTTTCATTGTCAGGAACAGAACTAAGGTACTAATAAAGGGATGCCCAGTTGACCAAATGACGATTTGTTTGCCCACTATGGAAGTTCAGAAGAAAACATTCACAGGAAGACTGATTAGACATAAAAAAGACACATATGATTTGGCTCTTCTGAAGAACAACTAATATTCCATTTGGTAATGGGCATGAAATGTTAGAATAAAAGGTATTCCTAAGCAAAAGCAACTGCATGAAAGAAAGTGTGGGAGGAAGCAATTGCCAGTTGTACTTGAAAATGGCAAGGTATACTTGGCCAGAGTTTAATGGAAGACTTAACAACAAACCAGGTTTAAGGTAAACTCATAGGGACTTGGAGGAAGTAGGAGCAGAAAGTAAAAAGACATTAAGTTTTATGGTAATAATAATTACTTATCCTCACCCTGAACTGTGACTCATTTCAATTCGTTTCAAATACAGATCCTGTGCTTCAACCAACAACAAAAACAAAATACAATTGCTGCTCTGAACCTGCAATTTTCTATATGTGATACATTAGAAACACATGAATGTTTCTTTATATCCACTATGTGCTTAAGTCCTACTGCTTCATTGAAATTGTTTTTAAAACTTGTCTCCTTATTTCCACTCCCATTTCTTAACAGTCTCAGCTTGTATCGCTTCTTACCTATAAAAAGCTTCCAGTCCAATTCATCTTTTACTCACTGATTTCATCAATGAACCTTTATGAGGCCTCTATGTTAGAATAGGAACCTCTGGACATAGCATGGAGGTAAAGGCGTTTGCCTTTCACGCAGAAGTATGGTGGTTCAAATCCTGGCATCCCATCTGGGCCCCCGTGCCTGCCAGGGGTGATCTCTGAGCGTAGAGCCAGGAGTAACCCCTGAGCGCTGCCGGGTATGACCCAAAAAATAAAAACAAACAAACAAAAAAGAATAGGATCCTCTCCTTATAGCGTAAGTGATTACAAAATGATGGCTAGAGACTGTGGGTGCCTGGATAAACATCACAGGAATAACTGCCTTCAGGGTATCACTGTGCATGGCATTAGATCATTATGCCTAAAACCATACATTTACTCAGTTTACTCCCTAGCCCAAGATATTTATTTATAATTGCTCTGTATTTTGCTCATTAAACACAGCTCAAACTTTCTGGCATAACTGTCAGGACCTCATAATTTTGCCTCACTCTATCCAGCATCGTCTCTTATTATGGCCTATGACAAGCTGTTCATTCTGCCTAGTGTAATTCGTATCACCCGGCTTCAGAAATCGGCATGTCTTTTCAACTTCAGATCTTAATTTTTATTCATTTCCTTTTCTGAATTCTCCCTATCCAGCTCAGACTAACCACCTAACTCTATAGAAATACTCATAGGGATGTTTTCAGGCTTAAATCAAACAGTGCATATAAAGCACTGAGTGGCCTATGGCCCATAAGAAATAGTCAACAGATACAAACTGATACAAAAAAGCCAACTTATAGAACTTGGACTTCTGGGTCCTGACTATTTCTATGAAGAATAAAAGAAGACTGGGTGAATTCAAAGTAATTCTTTAAGTCTACACCAAATGTTTTCATCTCTCAACTCATATCTTCAATCAGAATAATAACACCATTTGTTGAATTTGTTAAGCAATGTGGAAGTACATTTGCAAATATAGTATTTTCATGACAGTTCCATGAGATATGTCCTGTAGATAGGCTGCAACACCTGCTTCTACTCACACTCCCAGTGCGAAGAAACAAGTGATTGGAATCCCTGGTGTCTGATTCCAGAGTGGAGACCCAGAAAGCAGGCTAGTAAGTAAAGTGATGAATGAACTAAAATGAGGAAAAGTGAGGAGAAAGACAAAGTGAGAACAATTCAGATGGTACGCTTTGTTGTTCTGAAGGTGAGAAATGGCAGGCATATTTGTATGCTCAAAGGAAATGGACTGTATGAAGTGATGGTACAGTCGTGCACATGGCTGACCCAGGCACCCCACATGGTCCCCTGAGCCTGGAGTGATCTCTGAGTGCAAAGCCAGGAATAAGCCACGTACTGCCAGATGTGGCCCTCAAACAAAAATCATGTATATGACTTAACTTTTGGACTATCTTTCTCTGTGGGAGGCAGGCAGGACAAGAAGTGATCTCAAGAAGTTAAATTCTCTTTGATGGGATATTAAGATTAAAAAATAATACTATTGGGGCTGGAACAGTGGCGCAGTGGTAGGACTTTTGCCTTGCATGTGGCTGACCTAGGATGGACCGTGGTTTGATTCCCTGGCATCTCATATGGTCCCTCGAGCCAGGAGCAATTTCTGAGCGGATAGCCAGGAGTTACCCCTGAGCGTCACCGGGTGTGGTCCAAAAAACAAACAATAACAACAACGACAACAAACACTATTTACCAATATGAATGATCTCAGTATTAAAAAGTGATACAGTACTAAATTGAGAGCATAGTGCAAAAGTGCTAATTTTTGCTTCATGCAATCATTTTTCAGGCTGCTGTTTATTTTCCTAATGATTGACATAAAAATGGTAGTAGAAAATAATTTTTTCAACATAATATTTAGGAAATTGAACATGAATGAAGCCTTTATGATGTGCCTTCATATCCAAGGAAATAATTGGAAAGTAAATATTACAATTGTATTGCAGTATTTTTAATAGGGTACTACGTACACAACATATGAACTCCTATCTTCTCTAAAGAATAATACTTATATACAAAATTCTGCAAATACTGTAGAACTATCTGATATAAACTCGCTTTATCTAAAAAGCATAAAAAAGAAGAAGTTTAAGCCTAATAAACTTTAGCAAGATGGAAAATTATTATTTCCAGTACTGTGGCCAGATGAGGACTCAAGTGCTTTCAATTTAAGCTTATCTAAAATATGAAATTTTGCTGCCCCTAAAGAGAAAAAGAAAGAAAATTATACAACAGAACAATTGTATGTGTCACAGAATGATTGGAACTAAAAAGCAGACTTCAAAAATAGTTACAGTAGTATTAGGATTACAAATAAATAATAAGGGGCTGGAACAATAGTGCAGAGGATAAGATGCTTGCCTTCCATGTGGCTGACCCTGATTCGATCACCAGAATCCCATATAGTGCACAGAGCAATTTCTGAGTGCAGAGCCAGGAGGAAGTGGCTCCAAAAAGCAAATTCAAATAAAAAGGTAATTATATAAAACAACTTACTGTATAAAATAAAAACCCTGGGGGCCGGGCGGTGGCGCTGGAGGTAAGGTGCCTGCCTTGCCTGCGCTAACCAAGGACGGACCTCGGTTCGATCCCCAGATTCCCCATATGGCCCCCTGTGCCTGCCAGGAGCGACTTCTGAGTGAATAGCCAGGAGTAACCCCTGAGCGTCACCGGGTGTGGCCCAAAAACCAAAAAAAACTAAAACTAAAACTAAAAATCCTAAATTTATAAAAATATACTTCAAACACAGCAAGGTTTTTGCCAGTATTTGTGCCTTTTCCCCAAATAACATGATTAGGTAAATATATTTTTATGTGTTCAGAGTACAATTTTCCTTAATTATTGGGCCCCATTTGATCATTTAATTTGAAGAAACCCCTGTGATAATATCTTCTGAAGATCTAACTAGGTGCAGCTAGAAGAGCGGTGAGCATCATAAGTAGAAAAACCATTTGGACTTGAACAATAATTTAACAGTTAAAAGGAGCTGCATTCCAAAAACAAATTTGCCAGATTAAATTTGTCTTAGAAGGGGCCAGAGAGGTGGCGCTAGAGGTAAGGTGTCTGCTTTGCAAGCGCTAGCCAAGGAAGGACAGAGGTTTGATCCCCTGGGTCCCATATGGTTCCCCCAAGCCAGGGGCAATTTCTGAGCACTTAGCCAGGAGTAACCCCTGAGCATCAAACCGGTATGGCCAAAAAACCAAACCAAACCAAACCAAAACAAAATTTGTCTTAGAAAATAAAAAATAACAATATAAATCGCATGTAATAAACATTTTCTAGTACTCAACTGGGTTTTGCAAAATTATCATTAGACCATTTAACTCAATGACTGGCATTTACTGAAAGATCAGGTATTAATAGGAAGTAGAATGGGGGAGAAGAGCAAAAGCAAGCACTGGAGAGGTGAGAAGAGGAGAAAAAGGATAAAATAAAAAGGTCAACTTTTAAGTGCCTTACAATTTTCTGCATACAAATGCATTCTATTTCAGCATAAGTTATACTAGCTCATCTGCAAATCTCCATGGTATAAATGAGTATGATATACGGGTAAGGTGAAGGATGAAACTAGGAGGAACAAGTAAAAAGTTAGTGAAGTAGAAATTTATGTTGGAGGTATAAGAGACAAGAGAGAACTCTGCATGCAGGAAGTTCAGGTTCAATTGCATGGTCCCCTGAGCATCACTGGGAGTAACAACTGCTAGGTGGGGAGCTGGGAGTGGCCCTGACTACCACTAGGTGTGATCCCAAACCAAAATAAATGAACAAGTAAAAATAATTATTAGTATGTGGGGGACACTAAAAGTAGATCAACAGGGCAGACCACCTTCAAGTAAAATATTTGCAACCTTCAAGAGAGGAAGTATTATTGAATGCACTTTGGGGGATGGAGGATGGGGCACCCCAGTGGTACTCTGGGGCTCTCTCTGTGTTTGGGGACTGCTCAGGGAAGCATGTGGTGCCAGAGTTTGAACTGGGGTCAACCACATGCAAGGTAACCCCTGTGCCATCTCCTGAACACAACAGAAGCATTTACAAACATATAAAATGCATTTATAAATATTTATATTCTGATCCAACAAAAGACAATATTTATATTTTCCTTTTGAAACTTGGGGCCTACAATCATCTTTATCATCATCTATAGAGTGAATGTTAAGGAAATAAAAATTTCATTTTTACTTTATTCTTCTTAATGAAACTTTGAGTACCACTTGCTCAGACAATGCAGTTCCTTTTCTCTCTTCGAGTAGGGAAGGGAAAGTGACTGATTATAAAGCTTGCAGTGAGATTATAGGCATTAAGAATGACTCAGGGAGCAAGAGGAGAAGGGCAGAGAAAATGGTTCCCTGGGGAATATCAGTTCTAGGGCACACAGTGGGAGAAGAATCAGGGAAGGAACAAAGAAGAAAAGGTTAAGAGAAGGTCAGAGAAAAACCAGGTGTGAGCTAAATGTCAAGGAAGTGGTCTAAGGAGGACCAAAACGAATCATTGGAAATCATTGTAAACCCAGTTTCTATAGGAGATGGAAAATACACGCTTTTGGAGGTTTAGCACTGAAATGGAGAAGTCATAGAGTGATGCCTGAAGCATATTTATTAATCATTTACCAGGCAAATCAAAGCCAAAGGTTTTGAAGTGATTTCCCAGGGTACCTATGACACTTTTTTGGTATTTGCTCAGTGGAACAAGCAATTTAAAGCCCAAAATGAGTTTAACTTTAGGACACTGCCAGGGACAAAATGAATAACATCATTAGCACTTCTTTTGTTAAAACTCAGAAGAGGATATTTTCCATTACTTCATGAGGCTTCACAAAACCCTGGTGAAAGGTGAAGGTAAAAAATATATGTAAGGTTTCAGGAAGTAGTAAACAAACAAACAAAAAGTCCACCTGATTTACCAGCATGAATTACATTCACATCCAGATCTTATGATTTCTTCTGAATTATGTTTCCCAAATTCAAAACTCAATCCAAAAACACAACACAAGTGCATTGTGGTAACTAATATATTTGAGGTTTAATTGTATATATTCCCAAAAGTTTAATATCTTTATTTCTCCCAATCTTTTCTGTTTGTTATTTAAAAAATTCAATACTGCAATATCACTCTTGAAGTCCTTCTCACTTAATTTGAAAATCTTCTGCCTCATTATTATGGTAAGATTATTTTTGATAGTGATATCCATTTAAATGTTATAACTGTAATCATGTATATATAACAAAATACTTAAAGAATTTTATACCTCTTAAGAGGGCAATTAGAATATATCCATTTTTTGTTATATTTTTTATTTTTTACCATTTACTATTATAAAGAACACATGCAATCTTTTTTTTTTTCTTTTTTTTTTGGGCCACACCCAGTGACGCTCAGGGGTTACTCCTGGCTATGCGCTCAGAAGTCGCTCCTGGCTTGGGGGACCATATGGGAAACCGGGGGATCGAACCACAGTCCGTCCTTGGTTAGCGCAGGCAAGGCAGGCACCTTACCTCCAGCACCACCGCCCGACCCCCAACACATGCAATCTTAAGTAGGACATTTAAAATCAGTTTAATCTTTTCTGATTTAAAACAGAATAGGGGCTGAGCAATAGTACAATGGGTAGGGTACTCGTCAAAACCAGTGGACCTGGTTTTGATTTTCAGGTATCCCATATGGTCTTCTACCAGAATGATTCCTGTGCAAAGCCAGGAGAAACCTCTGAGCTTCAACCGTGTGGCCTATTACACCCCAACCGCCATACCCCACTCCACACCCTACCAAACATAACAAATCAAACCAGGATCAGGTTCAGTTTCTGACACTCCAAGGTCCCCCAGCACTACAGTAGTGGTGACCCCCAGCACAGAGCTGAGAGTAAACCCACGTGTGGCAAAACTACAGCAACAATAAAGCTGTAATTTAACTTTCAATTTGAGTTAAAGACAAAAACTTTTTTTAAAGAAGACATAAAAGAGCCATATCTCTTTTTGAACTTTAGTTTAGAGCTTTTCAGAACTAAGCTTCATTAAACACGTGGCATGATGAGTTACATAAACAGCTATGCATAAAAATCAATAAAGAAAATATTGTCTGTATAGGTCTTTATATTATTTATAATTTTATAAATATAAAATTGTCTGCTCAGGCAGCCTATTGAAATATAAAACCTTGTATTAAAAGTTAGCATACTATTTCCACATTTATCTTTTGCCACCCTTTATCATGTGCTATATGAATGGTTTAATTCTTTAAAAGTGTACTTTGTGGGTACAGACGTTAAGGCATGTGTGCCTTGCATACTGCCGACTCTGGTCTAAACCCTAGCACCACTTACAGTACCTCATTAGGAATGATCCCTGAGCACAGTACCAAGAATGAACACTGCTCGCTATGACCCAAAACAGTACTTTGGAAAATTCTATTCCAGGCAATTCAAGAGCAAAAAGGTTACTTTGTTATTTTTTTCTGATTAAGTTATTCGCTTAATTACTCAAGTTTGACAAGTAAATCTTTAAAAGGCATGAATATGAATGTAAAGTACTATATTACCAATTCTTTGGAGTTTTATCCTGCTAAGAATAAAGTAAGCTGTTTAAATATAAAACTGAACAGAATTCTAAAAGATACTAGAAATATGCAGATTGCCCAACCTTGGCATTATGTTTGAAGTTTAATACCAAATTAACCTAAATACGTTTAGCTAGATGTCTTTCCAAAATTTTTCTGCTAAAAAGGAACACGATGAACTTTTCTTTGATGTAGAAATTTTCTTTCTCAAAACTCTTAAAGCTACAGTTTTCCCATCATAAAATAGGATCTAACAGAATGCTAATACTTATTATTACACCGATTGAATAAAGTAATTTATTAGTGAAGTCATTAATGCAATGAGCTCAATGATTCTGATACAAAAGCACTCAATAAACCTGAACTATTTTAAAAGCTATTTTTATTCTATTCCTTTGAATAGATAAGAGCTTTACTTTTTGGTTTGTAAAATATTAAATATAGCATTGATTATACAGGCTTCAAAACTATGAGCGAAAGGAAACAAAGGCAAAAAAAAATACACTAAGAAATATTCAACTGAGGGACCGGATAGCATAGAGATAAGGTGTTTGCCTTGCATGCAGAAGGACGGTGGTTCGAATCCTAGCATCCCATATGGTCCCCCAAGCCTGTCAGGAGCAATTTCTGAGCGTAGAGCAAGTAGTGACCCCTGAGCGCTGCTGGGTGTGACCCAAAAGCCAAAAGCCAAAAAAAAAAAAAAAAAAAAAA
>PVKC010001715.1:36932-48437 GCA_004027635.1 Crocidura indochinensis | reverse complement strand
CATTGGTAATATTTACTTGAAATTTAAATATTCTTTTTTTTTTTTTTTTGGTTTTTGGGCCACACCCAGTAACGCTCAGGAGTTACTCCTGGCTATGCGCTCAGAAGTGCTCCTGGCTTGGGAGACCATATGGGACACCGGGGGATCGAACCGTGGTCCGGTCCATCCAAGGCTAATGCAGGAAGGCAGGCACCTTACCTCTGCGCCACCGCCCAGCCCCCGAAATTTAAATAATCTTAACTAAAACTCTTTATATTCTTTCTTATGGGGTCTGTTATCACAGTGTTTCAAATATATAATTATATTATGTCAAAGACATAAGATGTTTTCTTTATTCCAACTTGATTTATATTTGAGAGGTAGTAAAATTATCAGTACATAATCCTGTCTTTATCAAACTTGGGTTTTGGCATAGAAAGCTTTTCCTAGACCACACCATCAGATGTTTCATAACTGTTAGAATTCCTTAACGTCATAATTTTGCAATAGCTCCATTTACATCTTTGAAACATTGGCAATATTTGATTGAAATCTAAATAATCTTAACTGAATTGTATATAAATTACAGATCTTTAAGCCTTAATTCAATATGGGATTATATTAGAAGATGTAGTCTTTAGGGTTTTGTGCACATAGAGAATTGAATTAAAATATAGACATTTGCGGCTAATTCAATAACACAGCATACAGGACACTTGATTTTCATGCTACTAATCTGGGTTTAATGTTCAGAACCCTCTATGGTCTCTAGAGCCCATGAGGAGTAATCACTAAATGCAGAGCCAGGAGTAACTCCTGAGTACTGTCAGGTCTACCCCAACAAAAAATAAAAGAAGACAGAATATATTCTACCATACTGGAATATAACCCTATTGTGTTCTTGATTTTGATTTGTTCTCCAGAACAAAGATGATAAGTTTGGGTTGTTTAAGTAACTCAAACTATGATATACAATATTGTAGAATTGTAAATTATGTACAATATTTTAGAATAACATAAATCTCAACTGATGGGTCCACAAACTGAGTAAAATTTTCTACTCTTAATTTACTTAAATATTCCTAATTTATTAATTTTTTTACATTATAGAAAATGCATCACATGGTTAAACCCTAGCATATTTGTCTCCAGATAAGTGAGAAAGAGGTAATTTATAAAAATTATTTTAAAAGAAAAAAGAAGAGAAGATAGAACTTTTATGTATTTATTTACTAACTTTTGTTTTTAAGGTCAGACCTGGCGGCATTCAGGGGTTACTCCTGGCTCTGCACTCAGAAGTTGCTCCTAGCAACTTGGGATTCGATGCTAGGATTTGAACCAGGTGTGACCTGTATTGACTGCATACAAGAAAAACGCTTTACCATTGTGTTATCTCTCTGTCCACAAGAAAGATTAAAAAATTAAAAAAAAAATTAAAAATATGATTTAGTGTTAAACAATTTTTGTGAAAAATGTTATAGCTCCAATAAAGTCATAAATATGATAGACATTTAATAAGCTCTTATTGTTAGAAGCTGTTTATTCTGTTGAATTGGTATATTCCTATAGGGATGACAGCATCAAAGAAAGTTGTCCAGAGGCAGAAGACATAGCACAGTGGTAGGGCAATTGCTTTGCATGCGGCTGACCCAGGAGAGACCTGGGTCCCTGATCTGGAGAGACCTGATTCTTGGTATCCCAAATGGTTCCCTAGCCTGCCAGGACGGATTCCTGAGTGCAGAGCCAAAAGTAATTCCTGAGCACCACTGGGTATCGCCCCCAAACTAATCAATCAATCAATAAGCTTAAAAAAAGAAAACAAAAGAAGTTGTCCAAGAATTCAAAATACTATGACTGATTCTGCAGCTTTTGTGGGGCATATTCTTAGCTGCCAAGCCTCTAGGAAAAATGAAAATCTGGGGGAAGGGTGCCAATACTCACTCCAAAAAACCTGATGATATCAGCCCAAATACCAGCATACCTGAAGTTTGGTCATATTGGAGTCTCTGAAGTGAATCATAGGGTGATTATGGGTAATAGATGCAGGGGCTTAACCTGACCTTTATTCCCGAGATGGCCAACTTTCTGCTGTATGGCAGTGTATCCTTGACTTTTTCACTGTTTGGATTATATTTCTTTTTCAGAAAACAGTGAGTCTATGGAGCTGGTTCAGTGAAAACATTTGTGACTCACACTTTTAGTTTTGTAAAGATATGTATCTTGAGTTTTCTGATAGTCATCGTCTGCTTTTCCCTAGACTTACAAATTAATGTGTACCTACAAACAGGCCCATCCTCTGGAAAATTCCTAATGAAAAAAATATATGCCACAAGGATGTTTTTGACTTTTCTTATTCAGGCTCTCTTTTCTTGAGATACTTTCTGTTTCAGCTGACCACAGCTTTAGCCTTACCACTCTATCTCAGTGGCATCAACAACCTCCAATTGGCTTCATTATCCTTAAATTTGAGTCTGGAAAGTGTCTATAGACATTAGGAAAACCATGAAGTTTTTGTTACTATTTTCTTTTTTTTTTTTTTTTTGGCTTTTTGGGTCATACCCATTTGATGTTCAGGAGTTACTCCTGGCTAAGCGCTCAGAAATTGCCCCTGGCTTGGGCAGACCATATGGGACACCAGGGAATCGAACCGCGGTCCTTCCTTGGTTAGCGCTTGCAAGGCAGGCACCTTACCTCTTTCGCCACCTCGCAGGCACCACTATTTTCTTAAGAATCATAAAACTACATGATCTTACTAATAATTGGTATATATATATGTAGGTAGATATATCAATTGACCCAGTTTTTGCAATGATTTATAGTACAAGGTTTCCATTTAATACCATTTAATTTAGAACTCTAGAATAAATGCCTTCATGGATATTTTGCCATTTATTGTCATATTATATAAAAGATAAAATATAGTATTTTTCTTGCTCTTAACTGATAGCTAATTGGCAAACAATTCATTAAGATACATTGATAGCTCTCACTCATATGAATAAAACATTCCAAAATTTTATGTAGAATCACTTGTACAGTAACATGTATAAAAGTTATTATAAGTGACATGACATCAACCGTATGTTTTTATGTTTTTAATAACTATCAGTCTTCAAATTAGAAAATTGTAACAAAGATGAAATCATTGGAGCTCAGGACTTACTCTTAACTCTGAGCTCAGGGATTGCTTTTATTGGCTCTAGGTAAAATAAATGTTGATCACATGCAAAGCAAACCACTACCTTTTGGACTATCAGTTCAGCCCCACAGCCTTGAATTGTTGATTTTTATTTTATATTATTTTCATAATATCTAAATTCTCCTGTACCACATCCTTTTCTGAAGGGTCCATTCTTCTCTGGGTGGAGCCTTAATCTTTGTATCTTGGTGAGGCTTCCACTTCTTTATTTCCAAAGAATTTGCATCTCAAAGATTTGTGGTTTCATGTCTTTTATTTTATTGTAACAATTGTATCCACAAAGTCCTTCATAGTTGAATTTCAGGTGTGCAATGAGTTTGGACCCTTCCCACCACCATTGTTAACCTTCCTCCACAAATGAACCCAAAGTGCATCCTATACCACCGTCCTTTGCCCCTGGCTGACCAATATAACAGGCCCCTTTAAATTTAGATTGTTAAATTTTAGGTCCCTTGATTCTATTATCATTGACTTTGATTTGTATATTTAAGTTTGTTCTTATTTCTTTCCCTGCCAATGCATCAATATGTCAGAGATGGGCATTTCCTTGTTAAATTATTTCCTCAATACTAATTATCAGGGTTCTCTATACGCAACGTCCCTCTCATGCTCCTTTAGAGTTTCCACTGCCTTAGTTCTTTCACAGGTACTTATGGATGAAGGTCTTTCGAACTGTATTTCATAGCTGCTTCCTGATGTTAGAGGGTGTATACCTTCTTTTGGGAAGGAGTAAAATTTGATGCTATTTTAGGATTGACCCCATTTCATAGGCTTCAACATTGTCCAAGTCTGAAAAAATATTAGGCAATAAGTTTTAAAAAATTAGGTCCTGGAGAAAAATGTTTACAGAAACAAGAAAATAATTGCTGAATAAAAGCTTCTGAGCACAGAGCCAGGAAAAATCCCTAAGTACAGTTGGGTGTGACCCCAAGCAAAAACAAAAATGGCAGGAAAATAATAACCTGCCGTTTAATAAATTTATTTTGATTTTTAATAAATTTGATCATTTAGTTTCTATTTGTAATATCCAAGATTTCCTTTGAAGTAGCATACAGGCCACCAGTGGTGAACGATGAATTCAGATCTCTAGATTTTTTTAAAAGTAGGGTGCTCAAAACATGCTGTGTTGCAGTGTCTCTTGTTCATGATTAGTACTTCCCTATAATTAAGGTATTTATAATGAACTAGCAGGAAAAAAACACTAATAAAAATATTTGTCTTGAACGAGTACCACTCACACCTCAGAGACTGGCACGCATCACAAAGAACAAGAAAAATCAGTGCTGGCAGGGATGTGGGAGAAAGGAACTTTCATTCACTGCTGGTGAGAATGCCTTCTAGTCCAGGTTTTATGGAAAACAATATGGAGATTCCTAAAAAAAACATTGGAAATTGAGCTTCCATATGATCTAGCTATACAACTCCTATGGATATACCTTAGGAACACACACACACACACACACAAAAAAAAAACAATACAAGAATCCCTTTCTCATACCTATATTCATTGCAGCGCTATTTGCAATAGCCATACTCTGGAAACAACTGAGATGCCCTTCAACAGATGAATGGCTAAGAAACTGTGGATATGTGGAACATATACACAATGGAATATTATGCAACTGTTAGGAGAGATGAAGTTATAAGATCTTCTACATGGATGTACATGGAAACCATTATGCTGAGTGAAATAAGTCAGAGGGAAAGAGAGACACAGAATCTATGTGTCTATGATCTATGGGTTTTAAGAGAAATAAAAGACGTTATTGTATAATCCCCAGATATGAGGGCCAGAAGAATGGCTCAAAATATTAAGCTTACCACAAAGAGTGGTGAGTGCAGTTAGAGTAACTACAGGGGCCAGAGAGATAGCAAGGAGGTAGTGTGTTTGCCTCACATGCAAAAGGTTGGTGGTTCGAATCCTGGCATCCCATAAGGTCCCCTGAGCCTGCCAGGAGCAATATCTGAGTGTAGAGCCAGGAGGAACCCCTGAGCGTTGTGAGTGTGACCCCAAAACCATAAAAAGAAAAAGTAACTACACTAGCAATTACCATGACAATGTTAATGAATAGGAGGAGTAGAATGCTTGTCTCAAATATAGACAGAGGGTGAGGGAGGAGGGAGATAGGGGACATTGGTGGTAGAACTATTGCACTGATGAAGGGGGGGGGTGTTCTTTGTATAACTGAAACCAAACAACAACCATGTTTGTAATCACTATGTTTAAGAAAAAGTAATTCTTAAAAAATTTTAAAAATTTGTCTTTTACGACTTTCAAACTTTATTTCTTCCTGTGAACAGAGAGACAAAAATATATCTGAAGTTATTAGTTAAAAGACAGAAATGCCATGGAGAGAACAAATAGAAGCAACTGACTTGCACCTTTCTCTTTAACATCCAATATGCAGGGTTTCCCAGGAAAGCAACAAAAATAATAAATTTACAAAATTGTAGTCATAGATATAAGAAGTAATCAATTTCATTGATCCCAAGGCAGGGAAAAACAGGTATAGGAGTCAGAAGTGACAGTATATAGTTATATAACGTGGGAGACAAGCAAAGCATTTTAAAACATCAATGCACATATTTTTTCATTGGAAATAGTTTAATCTCTTTCATACACACATAGAGCCAGGAGTAAACCTTGAGCAGGCCAGGTATTAACTCATAAACCAATTCTATTGATCATGACTCAGGCCTTGTCTTTATTGGAAATTATCCAATCCCACTTTTTATTTGCTTATATGCAAATGAGTAATATTCATTATAAATAAAATGTGTTTATCTTTTACTGTTGCTTAGTATAAGATGATATATAAGTATATAATCAAAATAATATTAAACTGAACTAACCGAAATAAAATAAAACCAGTTCAGATGTTGAAACTGAAAATATCTAGAAAAGAATGGTCAGTAATTTCGCTCTATGGCATTTTCGTATTCCTTAGGATTAAAAACTCAGATATAACTCAGTAAAATTCTGTTTTATATGCAACAGTTATTCAGAAAAAAATGTTATTCAGAGAGATCCCTGCCAGAGTGGATCTTGCTTTCAGCTGTGGGGAGAAGTGAAGAAGAAAACATTTGCCAATGCCTCCTTTCTATCCAACTAGTTCCTCTGCAGTGGGGAGGAGAGTGACTCAGCGAACCACAAATTTAATTTGACGAATACAGTGAAAAAAACTTCTGAATAGGTAGTACAATTTCTTTGGAAGAACTTAAAGAAGCCTACAAGAACAGATACAACTGGAAAAAAGTACCGTTTCCAGGTTATTTGCTTCATTGGCAACGATAATGAGTAGAAAGGGTATAGTGAAAAGGTGGTCACTAATAATGTCTGAGGTCTGCATTGTTGTTAAAATAGCTAAAGTCAAACTAAATTCAGTATAATGATTCATTTCTATGTTTGAGAGCCATTGGTGCATTTAATATGCTTTGTTGAATAAAGGCTATTCAATAATCTAAGCAATATAATGAGTAGAAAAGGGACATGTGTAAGATACTAATCAACATGATGGGGAGGAAAAATATCCACAAACATCATTTGAATGAATAAAAAAGAACCTTCAGCAGAATGTTATGATATTGCCAGATGGCTATGCTTTGGTACCAAAGAAACTAAATTTGTAAATATAACTTTGCTGAGCACCCAAATAACACTAAAATTGATAAAAGGAAGAATTCCAGTCATGATTAAATTCTAGTCATGACTAAGCATCTTTATGTACCTAAAGTCCACCAATAATTTGGCCTATTCTAACTGAACACCACAAAAAGTACTTGGTGGAATAAAAGAAGACAAAAATACCTTCCTATTCCAACACAGCCCTGGAAAAAGTCAGAAAGTACTGACTACTTTTTCCTGTTTTTCTACACTCCACACTAGGTTCTTGTCTGTTCTAGGAGATTGTTTACCCTATTTCAAGGATTCTCTCCCTTTCTGTTTTTGACATTCATATTTTAGATGATATAAATTCCCCAACATAAGTCTTTGATACATCTGGAAAGGTCTTGAAGGTTTATTTTAATGCTGCGAATCATCTTTTCATCATATAAACCCTTACCTCGGGCCGAAGAGATAACATGGAAGTAGGGCATTTGCCTTGCATGCAGAAGGACAGTGATTCGTATCCCGGCATCCCAGATGGTCCCCCGAGCCTGCCAGGAGCAATTTCTGAATGTAGAGTCAGGAGTAACCCCTGAGTGCTGCCAGGTGTGACCCCAAACAAAACAAAACAAAGCAAAACAAAAAACGTCCCACAAAACCCTTACCTCACAGAGTAAAGAGAAATTATTCCTAGGTCTTTCATAATGAAGGAACTTGATGGTCCTGTAATTAGGGATGCCTGGCAGAGCAGAGATACACAGAAGGCCTTTTTGGGTGATAGAACTGGCACAGGATATACCAGAAGGCCATGCTGAGTTATAGCAATAGACACACCCTGCTCTAAAACACAACCTATGAATCAGTTAAAAACAATGAGTATGAAATATCTAAATACCTTCAAATGTTCAAGATGTATCATAAATTGAAATCACCTAGTATTAAAGCATTTCTCCATTTCATAAAGTAACTTTGTTTATTAAGAGTAGGTTTATTTTTAATACATGTGACTTTATTACTGAAGAACAGTCTTTAATTTATTGATAATACTGCATTTCTAACTTCTGATTTTTAGTCAGGAATTCCCACCCACTTTTCTGCTTTACTCATACCACTGGGCTGATACGAATTTTGACATCGCATATTCTCATGTACTTTAGGGAATATGTACTTTAGGAAATATATTTTGAGAGGCAAAATATAATAGCATGGCTGTGATTAATATAAAGTATTACTACTATAAACTGTAGAAAAGCACAACATTTTATATCAGAGGCTTATTAGAGAATGCTTGTGGTTTCTTTATAACAAAGCAAAATAATGAAAGCAAATCCCAATTATTTGTAGTCTTAAGCTTGATTGTTGAATTAGAACGTGGACCTCTATCTAAAACCACTTGACAAAGGTCAAATCAAAATGAACTAAAGACCTTAATATCATTCCTAAAACAATAAAGTATATAGAAGAAAATGTAGGCAAAATACTCTATGACATTGAGACTAACTGCATCTTCAATGAGGAAACACCACTGTCTAAACAAATGGAAGCAGAGTTAAACAAATAAGATTTCATCAAACTGAGAAGCCTTTGCACTACAAATGAAACTAGGGTAAAAAGGCCCATGCAATGGGAGAAATTATTCATACAATATACATTAGATAAGCAGCTAATATCTTAGAACAACGTGTAGATATGGCACACCATGACATTGAGACTAAAGGCATCTTTAAGGAGGAAACAGCACTCTCCAAACAAGTGGAAACAGAGATAAGCAGATGTGACTATATTAAGCTAAGAAGCTTCTGCACCTCAAAGGAAATAGTGCCTAGGATTCAAAACCCACCCACAGAATGGGAGAAGCTATTCACCCAATACCTATCAGATAAGGTACTGACAGAACTTAATAAGAAAAAGACATCTAACCCTATCAAAAAATGGGGAGAAGCCGGGAGGTGGCGCAGGAGGTAAGGTGCCTGCTGCCTTGCCAAGGACGGACCACGGTTCGACCCCCCGGTTCCCATATGGTCCCCCGTGCCTGCCAGGAGCGACTTCTGAGCGCATAGCCAGGAGTAACCCCTGAGCGTCACTGGGTGTGGCCCCAAAAAAATGGGGAGAAGAAAAGAGCAGCCAATTTGTCAAAAATCAAATACAAATGCCCAAAAGACAAATGAAAAAATGTTTCATATGACTCATTTTTACGGAGATGCAAATCAAAACAACTATGAGGCACCATCTCACACCTCAGAGACTGACACACATCACAAAGAACAAGAACAATCAGTGCTGGCGGAGATGTGGGGAGAAGGAACTCTCATTCACTGCTGGTGGGAATGCCATCTAGTTCAACCTTTATGGAAAGCGATATGGAGATTCCTCCAAAAACTGGAAATTGAGCTCCCATAGGATCTAGCTATACCACTCCTAAGGATATACCCTAGGAATACAAAAATACAATTTAAAAATCCCTTTCTCACACCTATATTCATTGCAGCACTATTTACAATAGCCAGACTCTGGAAACAATCAAGATGCCCTTCAACAGACGAAAAAAACTAAAGAAACTGTCGTACAAATATACAATGGAATATTATGCAGCTGTTAGGAGAGATGAAGTCATGGAAATTTTCTATACATGGATGTACATGGAATCTATTATGCTGAGTGAAATAAGTCAGAAGGAGAGATATAAGCACAGAATAGTCTCACTCATCTATGGGTTTTAAGAAAAATAAAAGATATTTTTGTAATAATTCTCAGAGACAATAGAGATGAGAGCTGGAAGATCCAGCTCACAAAGAGTGGTGAGTGTAGTTAGCGAAATAACTACACTGCCAACTAGCACAACAATGTGAATCAATGATGGAAGTAAAAAGCCTGTCTCAAATATAGGTGGGAGGGGTTGGAGGAGAGAGATTTGGGACATTGGTGATGGAAATGTTGCACTGGTTAAGGTGGGTGTTTTTCATATGACTGAAACTCAACTACAATTATGTTTATAATGAAGATGTTTAAATAAAGATATAATAAAGGGGGCTAATATTTAATATATATGAGATACTGACAGAACTTAACAAGAAAAATATATAATTCCATCCAAATATGGGGAGAAAAAAAGGAACAGTCATTTTCTCAAAGAAGAAATACAGATGGCCAAAATGCACATGAAAAAAAATGCTCCACATCACTAGTCATCAAGGGATGTAAATAAAACAACAGTGAGATATTTCAGCCACAGAGACGGGTAGATATCACTAAGAAAAAGAACAATCACTGCTGGAGTGGATGTGGGGAAAAAGGAACTCTCATTCACTGTTAATGGAAATGCCTTCAGTCCAGCCTTTCTAGATACAATATGAATATTCCTTAAAAACAACCAAGGAAACAAACAGAAAGGACATTGAGCTACCATATAGTCCAGCAATGTCAATACCCTAAGACCACATAAGCACAACACAACACAATAATTCCTTCTGCACTCATGTTTTCATAGCAGCACTATTTACAATAACCAGCATCTGGAAACAATCCAGATGCCCGACAACAGATGAATGGCTAAAGAAACTGTAGTATGTCTACACAATGGAATACTACACAGCTATTAGGAAAAAATGTAGTCATGAAATTTGCCTATACATAGAATAGGATAGGGAGACTATTTTTTGAATGAAAAAAAGTCAGAGGGAGAGAGATAAATACAGAATAGTCTCACTCATCTGTGAGATTTTTTTGTTTGTTTTTGGATTACAAGTAGCAACACTCCGGGGTTTCTCTTGGCTCTGCACTCAGAAATCACCCCTGGCAGGCTCAGGGGACCATATAGGATGCCAGGAATCGAATCACCATCAGTCCTGTGTTGGCCACGTGCAATGCAAATACTCTACCACTGTGCTATGTCTCTGACCCCTCATCTGTGGGATTTAAGAAAAATAAAAGACAGTATAATAATAATAATAATAATAATAATAATAATAATACCCAGAGACTATAGAGGTGAGGGTTGAAAGGACCTTCCCATAAACTAAACACAAAGAGTGGTAAGTGCAGTTAAAGAAATAATTACATAATTACCATGACAATGATAGGGATAAATGCAATGCCTGTCTTGAAAACAGGGAAGGGATGGGAAAGGAGGGAAATGAGTGACAGTGGTGGTGGGAAAGTTGCACTGCTGAAGGGAGCTGTGTACTTTATGGCTGAAACTAAATTACATGTTTGTAATCATGGTGCATAGATAAAGAAATTATTTTCATAAAAAATATAAAAAGACATGTAGTAGTATAAAAAGGAAAGTAGAATAATTTGAAATGAACGATTTGCTGTTGTAGTTAATAAAATGAATGAGATTAAGATGGCAGATATATTATAGAATCATAACTGGATAACTCAATCTTACTGAACTTGGAAAAAAAGAGCCCTTATTCAAAAGACAGAAAAATCTGTGGTTTGGGGCAGAGCAGTGGTGCAGGGCATAAGGCGTCTGCCTTGCCCCCATAGCCTAGGACGGACCGCAGTTCGATCCCCCAGCGTCCAATATGGTCCCCCAAGTCAAAAGCAATCTCTGAGTGCCATAGCCAAGAGTAGCTCCTGAGCGTCATCGGGTGTGGCCCAAACACACAAACAAAAAGTAGTAGTAGTAGTAGTAGTAGTAGTAGTAGTAGTAGTAGTAGAAGAAGAAGAAGAAGAAGAAGAAGAAGAAGAAGAAGAAGAAGAAGAAGAAGAAGAA